>JAPHAW010000012.1:1922500-2090000 GCA_028749045.1 Cupressus sempervirens
CAACACCTTTAGATGGTGAGCCTTTGGATACATATCCAAGACCATGAAATCCTAGATTTTTTTGTGCAATAATAGGCTCTCTGATTCCTTGCTCTTGTGGTCCTAAACCTTGACCTTGATAATACCATCGATTGAGCATTTGAACAAGCTGAGGAAACTTTTTGCTTGCAGAAAATGGTAGAAGTGATTTATTAGGTGTATTGCAATGGGGAGATACTGTTCTTAATTCTTCTGCTGAGAGAGGGCCACCATGGATGAATGTAAGTGAACCAAGAGGGTAGATTATAGATGGTGGAATAGCTTGGATAGGTGGTAAGATGGAAGCATGAAGCAGGGGAGATGGAAGGATAGGATCTTGATGTAGCTGGTGGGATGACAAGATATCTTGTAGTGGAGGAGATATGGCTTGAGGTTTTGGAGATGGAGGAGATGGTGAATGCACTACAGACGGAAGACATGGTACAATGATATCTTCATTTATGCTTTGGGGGATGTCAACATGCTTTTGGGCAGGATCTTGATAGGATTGGCTTGGAGTGGATGGTGCGATAGGAGGTGAAGGGATGGATTCTTCAAAGGCAGCGGATGGATAGATGGGAGATTCAGTAGTGGAGATGGGTGAGTAGAAGATGGATGCATACGGGTCATTACGAGAGATTTGGGAAATGCTTGGAGGCGATGTGGATAGGATTTGGAGGGATTTGACAGGTGGTGGGATTTTGATGCTTGCGGGAAGTGGAAGGATTTTAAGCCATTTGATGGATGGTATGGGGATGATAGCTATGGGAGATGGAGGTGATATTATAGATGGGGAAGCTTCATCACTGACTACTTCACATGGTTGGATTAGATGACATGGCTTATCGACTGTTGGAGGCAACTTTTCTTGTATTTCCTCTAGGAGATTCCTTGGAGACTCGTGTGTCGAAGGTGGAGGTGGATTGACAGGAATAGCTAGTGTGATGGGGGTGGAAGATTGGAAGCTTGGTTGATGGGGTGATGGAGGGGAAGCTAGAATAACAGATGGCATGACTAGATAGTTTGGAATAACTCTTGGATTTTGGGGGATGCTTGGGGGAATGTTTCTAAGGCTTTCAATATACCCATCATAGTCAACAAGATTTTCATCATCATTGGAATAGGAGGTGGCAGGAGCAAGGACAATGCGACCAAACACATCATGATAGGATTGGTACTTCATGCTTTGATGATGAGTTTGATGGGGATGGGGTATTGCATATGGATGAACACGGAAGCTCATGGTTGGATTTGGATTAAGCACAGATTTTGGATTGGCTGATGAAAGATTTCCTAGGGAGAGTCAAAGCTGTATGACAGACCTAAGGAGGATTGGCTGGAGATTTTTGGCTTTCCTGTGGATGGAAGACTTCAAGCGCATGCTGTCAAAAGTGAGAGTTTTGCTTTCCTATGTGCTGGATTTGGTGGTGGCTGTGTCAACTTGAGGATAGACTAATGATCCTATGGGCATGACACAAGATTGACCACTTGTGGATCCCAACCTTTAGCTCAAGGTGATGAGGGATGCAAGTGATAAAGCTGGATTACTAGACAATGCTCTGTCAGAGGGATAACCTTGGTGAGATTGGTTGATTGGTAGAATTGATTGGATAGCAAACTCTGGCAGAGTAACAACAACTCTTTAAAGGCTTGGGTGATTTTGGATTGGGTTGCTAGCTGGCTGGGGGGATGATTTGGATGGACTTTGGATTTGGGATTGTTCTAAGGCAAAGAACTAGATAGATTCGGTTGCAGCGGGGGAGCTTGGATGATTTTCTGATGAGGCAGTGACTATGCTAAGTATGCCTTGAGCTGGGAGATTTTTGTTTTTTTGGGATTTCGACCAAAATTGGCAAACATTCATTCAAAAGCTATGAACAAACAAAGTAGAAAAAGGTTTTCAGCAAGCACATCAAACACACCAACATCCTAGGAATCTTTCTACAAGGATGAAATTTGGTTTAGCTAGGGAGTCCTCGATATACACAAGGTACGTGAGGCCCAAATCCGTAGATGAAACCATAAAGATGTCACACAGCCGAGAGGAGCGGTAACCCACTTCTCCTCTTTCACTTCTCAAGGGTATAAAGTTCCTTGAGGCTTAGCTCGAGTGACAAAATTTTGATCCCAAGAGAGGTGTCTTTGGATTCACCTCTTGATCTTTATACTCCACCGAAACATTGGAGTTGAGGTCGTGCTAAGGGGTGATGAAATCCCCAAGCAGGCCTCGTAAAAAGTGTAAAACAAGACCACATACATGATCTTGGGCTTTAAAAGACACGCATTCATTCCAATTGATGATTTAAATTTTGTAAGCTATGATTGAAGACACTTCTGATTATGGCATACAATGTTCATTCCAATTTGACAGCATCATTAGCATAATGAAAGTCAAGAGATCGTCAACATAAGAAATGCGAGCGCCATTGAAAATGCACCAAAACCATGCGATGTTCATTGATTTTTAGGCATTCAAGATTGAGTGTGAGTTTATTTTAAGCCCAAAACAAAGATGTGTGAAACTCGATTGCCAAGCACGCGCCCGGAGGCCCTCCATGTCAATAGTTGTTCAATTTTAGTGCCCAAATGAAGTGTTTGATATTGCAATGGTTAATTGATCCTTGGCATTCAAGATTGGATTTGTTGTTTTAATCATGCATTCAAGAAAAATTTGATTTTAATCCATGGCATTCAAGAGTGATTTTAGCAACATGTATTCAAAGAAAAGTGGTTAAACATTCAAGTTTTTACCTTTGAGCATTCAAGATTGAGATTTTGTGTGTTGTTTTAAGAACTTTGAAGTGCTTTGTTTTAACCTTAGATCATTCAAGATTGTTTTGGACTCAAAAGTGAAAATGACTCTTTGGACTTTGCTTTTCATTCAAGATTTTGTGTTCTAGTTTGCATGTTTTAAGCCCAAAAATGATATTCCTAGATTGCTTTGATGCATAAAAAAACCTAAGAAACATTCAAGATTTTGCAACAAGACATTTGTTTGGAACAAATAACAAAGCTTTTTAGGACAATTTTGCCAACCATTTAGGACTCTTAGTTTTCATGAGATTTTTAAAAGAACTTTAACATATTTGCAAATGAGGTTCATTTTATCCTTGATTGATTCTTTGAGTTTGATTTAGATTTTAGTGTGCACTTAGTGTTGATTTTGAACCTTTTGAAATGGAAACTTGAAGCTCTTTTTAAATTTCCAAAAATGAATTGTTCCTAACTTTGCATGAATGCATCTAAAACCTTGATGTTGCAAGGATGAAAATGATTAGATTGGTTTAGTTTCACTTGTTAAAAGATTTTTTCTTTTTTGCAAATTTTTAATTTTTTAATGGATTTAAGTATGATTTGGGGGTTCATTTTAAGCACTAAAAAGAAGTGTGTATGATTTTGCTTCCTTAAAAAAAAAATGGCCAAGATCTCCCACAAGAAGAAGAAGAAGAAGTAGATGGAATAAGAAGAATACAGACAAGAAGAGGAAGAAGAATTCCAAGTGCTTTGTCCACCTATAAGCTTGGAAAATCTGCAAATACTATGAGATAGACTATGAGTTCCTTTGTCTTCTTCATGCTCATGTGGACCTACAAAACCAATTTATACAATCCTACCAATCACAAAAACAAGTAAAATTAGCCAAAATCAGCAAATGACATACAAAAATTGACTAAAAAAGCTAATGAAGATGACCCATGCGGGGTCCCACCGAGCGTGCCAAAATGTATATGAGCAATGTTAGTATGCTAATAGAAACCAAATTTAAATAAAGCTTCTACAAACTAAACAAAATTCATAAACTTCAAGATAGACTAAGATGAGCTCTTAATTGAGAATATGAGCCATTAATGGACTCTCTCATTAAGAAGCTCTCTTGTTGAGTAGCTTTATCTAAATGGATAGGATGTATGCTCAATATGCTTCCAAAGACTTCAATGGATGATTGTGGATTTTTGGTGTGGATAGATGGCTTTAGTATGGATTTGGCTCTCAAAATAGCATTATAACTTTACTTCATGGATTGTGTTATTTTGAAAAGGGGAAAGATCCAATTTATAGGCAAGAGGCTTGAGGGTTTGAGGGCTAAGATGCAAGGATGGGAAAAAGCTTATGGAGGGCTCAGATTGCATGAGAGGAGAGCACATGGATTGTGCTTCCTTATAGCCAATCAAGGAGTGACACATGTCACATGGTGAGAGGATGGAGGAAAGGGGAAGGATGAGTCAACAAAGGAGGCTCAAGGGATAAAATCTTCATAAAGACCCTCATAATGACTTGTAAGAGCAATAAAAGGGCTTGTAAGAGTCATTTATGACCTAGTGGACTTCATAAAGTTTTATGGTTGAGATATTTTGAGGATGATGAGAGAAATTTCGACTTGGACTTGATTAGGAAGGTTTTAAGCTTGTTTAGGCTTGTGCAAATGATTAGAGGATGAATTAGGATGGTTTAGGATTAGCTTAGGGATAGGCAAGTGGACGGCATTTAATGAGGGTGGGTGAAGGAGGAGATATTTTGTTAACTTTGGCTTGGGTTAGTAAGTCTTAACCCATGTTTAGGGAATGTGACAAGGTTAGGAAGGGATTAGGATTAGGTTTAAAGACATCTTCTAGAAGAGTCTAGACTTTGGATGAGGATAAAGACTTTCTAGAATAGTCTAGAATTTCCTAGGATGAGGATGAAGACTTTCTAGAAGAGTCTAGAACTTCTTAGGATGAGGATAAATTAGATTTTTAGGAAATAAATAAAGTTTTATTTATTTCAAGGGTTTGGGTTGAGGAGATATTTATTAAAAAATTTTTAATAAACATGAGGATTAATATTTAATCTTAATTAAATATTTTGAGTTGGGATTAGGGGTAGGAAATGATGGGATTAGCCTTTAATCAAAATTAAAGAAGGATTAGAAGATTTTGGAAGAGGTTATTGGTCATAAGGAAATTGGCCAAGTTTTTGGGCAAAAAATAATTTTTTTATTTATTTAAGGATTTTTGGTCAATTTATTAATTAAATAATTAATAAATAAGGAAATAATGTTTAAATAAGATTTAAACATTTTTGGGAGGGATTCCTTAATTAAATATTTTAAATTAAGATAAAGGGATTTAATGGCATAAAAATTAATTAATTAATTAATTAATTAATTAATAAATGATGATGTCATCAGGACTTTTTGAGAAAATAAAAATACTTTATTTTCTAAAGGTTTTTAGGTGTCTACACATAGCACTATTGTTTGACTGGAATAGATACTGATGCTTCTTGTATGGGATAGTATCTTGAGTTGAGTCATTGAGGACTCTTAGTATTTGGTATTGAATAGTCTTTAGACACTTGAGTTGGTTGAAGACTTAGAGTAGTAAATTGACGTAATGAGGCCTTTTTCATTGATGTCAATGGGGGAGAGAATACATGAAAAAAATCTCCTTAATATGAATGGGGAGATATGAGTATGAAAAACACCCTCTAGGTAAATGGGGGAGAGACACTTGAATGGAAAGATGAGCCTATCCTTAGTAGGGAGATTTAGAAAGATTCTCGTAAGAAAAAAGAAGGAATATCCATATGGGGGAGATATGCAACATGAAGAGTTACAATATATGGGGGAGAAGATGAGATATGATAATCCTAAGAAGATGTAGAATAGAGTAGTGTTCCAAAGGATTTCAAATTTGACTATGAAGAGGATTTGAAAAGATGAGAACAACAATAACAATTATTGTTTGGTATTCTTGGAGCCTATATGTTTTTCATCTATGTTGGCATCAATGCAGAAGGGCGAGATTTTTAGCATGAATGCTAATGGTATTCCTTTAGGGAGAATCCTAAGCACTAGTGAGCATGTGGCATAACCAAAATGTTTCATTCATGACTATGTTTGTCATTGGTGTCAACATAGCAATAATTCTATAAAGACTGGAAGAATAGAAGGTAGAGATCATGGTTGTATGGACAAATGTTTGGCAATCAGGTGACACGTTGTTAAGGACATGTTCTACACTATGTCCTAATGATGTGGGTGAGTTTGCATAAACTAAGTTGAAGATATATGGAATTCATAAGTGATTTATAGAGAGCAGTGTAGAAACAAAGTACCTAAGAAGCAATTTTAGATGATTACATTTTATCTTCTAATAGAGATATACTTTGTAGATATGAAGTTAGATAGTGATAGAAGATAGATTGATGACGATGTCAGCAAGTACGGAAGCTCTGAAGTCGCACATGTGAGAAGTTGTATAGACTAAGCCAACAATACTATTATAATTTTGAAATAATTAATTATCTTAATATAATTAATTGGGAAAGGCTCAAGGCCGACTCAAGGAATTATTTTGAAGATATGGTATAAAGAAAAGTATTTTTTTTTATTGTAAATTGTGTGTTTGCATGTGTAATACAAAGTGTGAGAATAAGGAGTAGAGTATTTAATAACTATGAGTAAGTGATCCAAGGCATTATTGGATGCAAAATTTGTAATATGGTATTGAGATCAAAAGGAGCAGAAGTCCAATTGATAGGACAGAGAAAGAGGAAGGAGTAGTACAGTTCAATTTTATTATTCTGCAAGGAATAACACAAAGATCATTTGGATAGTGGGTTTGTTGATCTTACCCCTGGAACTATTTGGATAGTGGGTCCATTTTCCCTCTACAACTCCTAACAAGGTTGGAATCTCCTAACAGGGACTAATATGTATTTAATTTTTTCATATACTTTTAATGATATAAGAGCATCTTGGGTTTTCTTGGTCAATACTTTGGAGTTTATGGGAGGAGGCTCAATAGTTGCTTTGGAGGATGCTTGGACTAGTACTCAGTTGAAGAAATTCTTGGAGCTTAGCATGCTATGGGAGCTTGGCATGGTTTATAGAGCTCAACATGGTCTTGAAGCTTGGCATGGTCTATGGAACTCGGCATGGTCTTTTAGCTCGGAATGGTCTATGGAGCTTGGCATGGTCTATAGAGCTTGGCATGGTCTTGGATCTTGGCATGGTCTTTGGATGTCAGAATGGTCTTGGAGTTCAGCATGGTCTTGGTATCTTGGCATGGTCTTTGGTTGCTCGGCATGGTCTAGGAGGAGCTCAGCCTTGCTTAGGAATTTGGTTCTTGTTGAAGTTCATATAACTAATTTTCTACAATGAGTTAGAGGATGCAAGTTTGAGGGATTGAAGAAGGCCTAGAGTAATAACTACTATTTTAATCTCAAGTTCTAATTCATTTGGAGCTAGGAGATATCACAATTTTACTAAGACATTGATTTTAGGCATTTAATTGCTATTGTTGGCTGACATGTAGCATTTAATTTGTGTTCTGGGCCAACTTGTGGCTTAGATTGGTATAAGTAGGGGTTGTGGAGAAATCTTTAGTGATTATTCATTCATCATGTAGAAGTGGAGGAGCTTGGAAGAGTGAATTTGGAGAAAAGCTAGTAGTTGTGGCTTAGAAAACAAGGAGATTGCTTGGTGGGCTTGTGAGCACAAGTTGAGATCTTCCTTGGAGGTTTCTACCAATGTGTGGATCTAGACTAGCTAGGATTTGGATTGGGTCTTGAGGGATTTTTCAAAACTATTACTTGCTTTGTAGTTGGCTGTAATTGGGAAGGCCTTACAACCCAACATATTACATGCAATCAATTATATTCTATGAATGAATTATTGTGATTTGGTACCAGATCTTGTGTTATTGTTTCTTGTTGTGGTGTTTTCACTGGATGGTTGTATTACCAGGGACTAGGACATATCCTTTGGGGATTCTCCTACCTTGCACTATGTCAGGTGATATTAGAGCATGATTGTTCCTGAGTGTGTAGATAGATTGCTGAAGTTGAGGTAGTTTACACCAGGACTTGGGTTGGAGAAGTAGACCTAAGTTGGTCTTGATCTGGTGGTGAATTTTCTTTCTGGAGTCATAGATCTTTTGGTTGTGAGGTGGCAAATCATGGTTTTGGGTTGCAATTGTAGAGGGCTTATAGATGGATCAATGGATGCAAAGATGGAAGACTGATTTTATTGAGGCATGATCATAGAGAGTTGTGGATTGCAGATCTATGGTCCTAGATTTGTGATGAGGTTGTTGATTGTTCATGTGAGGTGGCAAGTTGTAATCTAACTTATAAAAAATTTGAGGTTGTCACAAGGAGTGTACAAAGGATTTGTTGCACAGGGTTTGCGAAGATCTTGGAAGATGGCTTTGAGAGGATTAAACACTAAGATGATTGTGAATCTCTGTGATGTGTTGGAGAGAAGGTTTTCTGAGATGTTTTCTTAGTTTGAAGCTAGCTTGGCTGATCAATTTTCTGAGATGTTTGCTTGGTTTGAAGCTAGCTTAGTTGATTGAGTTAAGGATGGGGTGAGGAAGGAATTCCATAGATATTTATGGAGCTAGAGTCTACTAATATGAAAGAGGGTTGTTTTGCCAGTTAAGAGACTTGTTCATGAGCAAAGATGACATAACAAGGTCAAGGTGGAAGAGGTTGGTTTTGTTGATCAAATTGTGGGGTCTAATACAGAACTTGTAGAGCAAGTAGAGGTTATTGCTAAAGATATTCTTAACCTTGTTGATGCTAGGATAGAGATTGGTTTTCATGATCAGTTGGTTGGGTCTGACATGGAAATTGTAGAGCATCTTGTTGTGAGTAATGAGATTGCTAGTGTTGTGAGTTTGGCATGTGTTGATGGAGATCATCATATTTCTGCTAATTTCAAGTTTTTTGTTGCTAGTGTTGATTCACTAGTTGCTAATTTGGATAAGGGTTTGATGATAAAGAATTATGTTTAGTTTGTTCCTAGGAGTGAGCATGTTGATTGGTTGGTTGAGATTCTGGTGTTTGATAGAATGATGTCGATGTGGATGATGCGTAGATTGGTTTTCTTGTCCCTATTAGAGTGTAAGCCTTTGGTGAAGATGAAGATAGTTTTTGATCTTTCTTTGGACATTAAAATGTGGGACACACTTTTCTATTTACCTAGGGAGTCTGATGCAGGAGCATCTTGGGTTTGCTTGGTGACTACTTTGGAGTTCATGGGAGGAGGCTCAGTAGTTTCTTTGGAGGGTGCTTCGACTGGTACTCGGTCAAAGAAGGTCATGGAGCTTGGCATGCTCTAGGAGCTTAGCATGGTCTATGGAGCTCAGCATGGTCTTGGAGATCGGTATGGTCTATGGATCTTGGCATGGTCTTGGAGCTCAGCATGGTCTATGGAGCTAGCCATGATCTTGGAGCTTGACATGATCTATAGAGCTCGACATGGTCTTGGAGCTCAGCATGGTCTTTGGATGTCAGCATGGTCTTGAAGCTCAACATGGTCTTGGTTTCTTGACATGGTCTTTGGTTTCTCAGCATGGTCTTTGGTCACTCGACATGGTCTTTGGTGGCTTGACGTGGTCTAGGAGGAGCTTGGCCTTGCTTAGGAATTTGGTGCTTGTTGCAAGCCATATAACTAATTTTATACAATGAGTTAGAAAATGGAAATTTCAAAGATTGAAGAGGGCCTAGATTACTAACTACAATTCAAATCTTGAGTTCTAATTCATTTGGAGCTAGGAGGTATCATAATTTTACTAAGACATCGAGTTTGGGAATTTAATTGTTGTTGTTAGCCGACTTGTGGCATTTAATTTATGTAATTGTATTTAATTTGTGTTTTGGGCTCACTTGTGGCTTATATTGGTATAAGTAGGGAAGTCTTTAGTGATTATTTATCCATCATGGAGAGGTGGAGGATCTTGGAAGAGTGAATTTGGAGAAGAGCTAGTAGTTGTGGCTTGGAAAACAAGGAGATTGCTTGGTGGGCTTGCTAGCACAAGTTGAGATCTTCCTTGGGGGTTTCTACTAGAGTGTATATTTGGACTAGCTAGGGTTTGGATTGGGTCTTGAGGGATCTTATATAACTATTACTTTCTTTGTATTTTTTTTATAATCGGAAGGCCTTATAGCCTGGCACATTACATGTAATCAGTTATATTTTATGAATGAATTATTGTGATTTGGTACTAGATCTTGTGTTATTGTTTCTTGTTGTTGTGTTTGTACTACATGGTTGTATTGCTAGGTGCTAGGACATCTCCTTTGGGGATTCTCCTACCTTGTACTATGTCACCTAATAGGGCCCATGAATATTTATATTAGTACATCATCTTGTGGGTACCAACCCCACTAGGGTTTCTATTTGATCAAGGGTTTCCCTAGTTAACATATCTAGTGTTATTGTGCATAAGTATCTTGTTGTGATTTATAATTATATTTCTCATATAGTTAAGATTTACTAAGGTTGATAAGTGTGATAATAGTTGTCTAATTGATTCACCCCTCTCTCAGTTATATTGGTGGACTATATATTGTAACAATGAAATGGGTTGAATGAGGTTGTAGGTTAGCATATGGCCCCATTCAACCCATATGATCATTTATGATATGTCCCTATGGGTCCTAGGACCCCTATATACATGTCACAATGAAACTAATTGAAGGGGTCATAGGTTAGCCTACAATCCCCCTTGACCCTTAAGATTGATTATGATATGTCCCTAGGGGTCCTCGTTTCCCCAAGAACACATGTCGCAATGAAATAGGTTGAAGGGGGTAATAAGTTATCCTAAGAAACCCTTCAACACTTAAGATGGATTAAAATATGTCCCTAGGACCCCTAGGGACATATGTCACAATGAAATGGGACAAAGAGGGTTGTAGGTTAGCCTATGACCACATTAAAACCATATGATAAATTACCATATGTCCCTAGGGATCCTAGGACCCCTAGGGGTACATTTCATGATCAAATGGGTTGAAGGGGGTTGTAGGTTAGCCTACAACTCCTTTAACCCTTAATATGGATTATGATATATCCCTAGGGGTCCTACAACCCCTAGGGACACATATCATGATGAAATGGGTCGAAGGGGGTTGTAGGTTAGCCTACAACCACATTCAAACCATATGATAGATTACCATATGTCCCTATGGGTCCTAGGATGCCTAGGGACACATGTCATGATGAAATGGGTCTTAGAGAGTCATAGGTTAGCCTACAACCCTCGTCAACCATTAAGATTGATTACAATATGTCCCTAGGGGTCATAGGGACACATCTAGTGATGAAATGGGTTGAAGGGGGTCATAGGGTAGCCTACAACACCCTTCACCCCATATGTTCGATTACAATATGTCCCTAGGGTTCCTAGAACCCCTAGGGACACATGTTGTGATGAAATTGGTCAAAGGGGGTCATAGGTTAGCCTACAACCCTATTCAACCCATATGATCAATTATGATATGTCCCTAAGCATCTTATGACCCCTAGGGACACATATCATGATGAAATTAATCGAAGGGGGTCATAGGTTAGCCTACGAACCCATTCAACCCATATGATCAATTACCATTTTTCCCTATGGGTCTTAGGACCCCTAGGAACACATGTCACAGTAAAATGGGTTGAAGGGGGTCGTAGGTTATCCTACAAGCTCCTTCAACCCTTAAGATGGATTATGATATGTCTCTAGGGGTCCTAGGACCCCTAGGGACACATGTTGCAATGAAATGGGTCAAAAGGGGTATGTGACAATGAAATGGGTCGAAGGGGTATTAGATTAGCCTATGACCCCATTCGACTCATGCGATCGATTAACATATGTCCCTAGGGGTACTAGGACCCCTAGGGATAGATGCTGTGATAAAATGAGTTGAAGGGGGTTCTAGGTTAGCCTACAACCACCTTTGACCCTTAAGATTGATTACGATATGTCCCTAGGGGTCCTAGGACCCCTAGAGACATGTGTCATGACTAAATGGGTTAAAGTGGGTTGTAGGTTATCTAAAAACCCTTTTGACACTTAAGATGGATTACAAGATGTCCCTAGGAGTCCTAGGACCCCTAGGGATACATGTCATTATTGAGATCTAATTGAAAAGATCATTATTGAAAGAGGGAGATTGTTGAGAAGACCATGTGTTTCAATCATTATTTTGTTATTGATGTCAAACCTGCTATTTTTCGGTAAGAAAATTGTTTATAATACTCAAGTACTATCACTTAGTTGATTGATGCAGAGGATTTGATCAATACTATGTAATAATAGAACCTAGAGGAAAGGTTGAGTTATGATTATGTAATGAAGTACAAGGATTAGTTAAGACAATGATGACATAATGTATTGATAATCTACTTAAGCTTACAAAGGCTAGTTACGCTTATAAATTTTAGAAGAACAAGTTACACAAAAGATTATCTACCAAGCTTGATTGAATGGTTAGTAGGTGTTGAGAAAAGTTAGTACAAGCTGAGTAGAAAGTTAGTTTGAACCAAGTAAAAGAAAACTCTAGTGTATGCTGAGAAAAATAGTGGATGCTGAGTAAAGTTTAATGGATGTTAAGCACCTATAAACTTTACTTGATGCTAAGTAAAATTACAGTGGATTCCAAACAATGCAATATGTTTCGAGCATCAAAAGATTAATAATGTTGAGCTGTTGTATTATTTGAAAGATGATGAATTCGATGAGATCGAGTCAACAAGTTTGTTTTCTTGAAGTTTTTGAACTAGGTGGAAGATAAGGTTGATGAGCTAGTGGCACCAAATTCAAGGTAAACTATTTTTAGGAAAATTCAAAGAGGATTTTAGGAGAGGTTTCTAGAAGAAAGATGGAATATGGGGTAGATACATTGTATCCTACCTAATCTGTCTAAACCCTAAAATGGATGATGGAAAATGAGTGGAAAAATATCTTAATTTCCTATTTATAGGAATAGCTAGTCATGAAACAAAGTGGCTATTGGGAGAAAAGAGGAGAATTGGATGTGAATATCTAAGGAAGATAGGAAGTTAAGGACTCTGCTTCATCAAGTGACCTAAAAGATGACTACATTGGCATGCTAAGAAAGAAGGCTTAACAAGATATATGCTTGAAGGGTGAATGAACTATTAGAACTGCATTGTATGAAGGCCAAGCAGAATTGAGGACTAAACAATGATCTATAATTTGCAAGAGAAGTTGTAAGTTGTATTAGATCAAAGCTCTACTATTACTCTCTAACAATTGTATCACTCTAGGGCAAATCCTTTGGATTAAGGTTGACCTAACAGTCATTTGAAATTCCTTTAATTGGGTGGCATTCTAAGTGAATGTATTAAAGTCCTCTAACAAGGCTCACTCCTAATAGGATGATTGCAATCCTTTAACTAGGTCACACTTAATAGTGTGTATTGTAACCTTTAACAAGGCTAGCCTTTCATAGGGAATCACTTCAAAAGAGTGAAAAGAGTAGCATGTTACTGGTGGTTCTTTCCAAATTGGGTTTCTACATAAATAATTATGTCAAGTGTGTTGATGAATCTATTATGTTTCATGCTTTACATTCTTGCAATTTGATTTGATAGTAAGTTGCAAGTTTAAGGTGATTGCATTATCCTATGGATGCATGCATGAATATGAATATTTTATGGGTTCACTAAGCTGGGAGAAAAGTTATATTTATATATCTGGACCTTGAATAACTAATTCACCCCCCCTCTCAATTATTCTAAAGAATTCCAACAATTGGTATAAGAGCCATCTACTTAAGAGGACTAGTTTGAAGCCACTAGAAGCACAAAGATCAAGATATCAAAAAGAGATGTACCTAAGCTTAACAGAGAAAAATTTTCTACATGGTAGAGTTTGATGAAGCTACACCTTGGAGGACTTGGAGATCATGCACAATCTACCATCACCATTGAGAATGTTGATCATGTTGGAGTCCCAACTGCTCAAGATATGAAGAAAAAGAAAAAATACAATCATACAATGTTGGAGATTGCCTCTACCCTAAGTTATGCTGAATTTGATGATATCAGAGGATGTGACACTACAAAGAAAATGTGGTATGATTTATGCACCATCTATGGAGGAGACAAGAATGTTCAAAGAGCCAAATCTGAGAGTCTCAGAGGTAAGTTTGATGATATGAGAATGGAAGAAGGTGAGAATATTGCTAAATATGTTTCTAGGATAAAATGAGTTGTTAGTGAAATAAAATGAGATACTAGTTAGATAGATTATCGTATTGTTCTTATCAAATTCTTGAGAACACTACTACCTATTTATGCTATTAGAGTTTCTAAAATAAAAGAATTGAGATGTATTTTAGGAAATAATCTAACTCTTGAAGGTCTATTAGGTAGACTCATTGCTTTTGAGCTATCTAACTATGACAATTACAAACTAGAGAGTCTTCAATATGATTTCAAGGCTAAGTTTTTATTGAAGGATTCTGATGAGAAGAAGCAGAAGAAGAAGAGAAAGATAAAACATGTGTCTAGTGATAGTAATACAGATGAAGAAGATGTTGAAAAAATTGAAACACTATTGGCAAGAAGATTTCATAGAGGTAAAGGTAAGTTCAAAGGTAAGTTATCTATCATTTGTTTCAATTGCAATGAGATTGGTCATATTGTTGCTAGATGTCTAGAGAAGAAGAACCACATAGGTAGTGACAAATACAAAGCTAGAAGAAATGAAGACAACAAGGATTACAAAGACAAAGACAAAAAATGCTACATTGCTGAAGGGGATGATTCCAATGAACATGATGATGAAGTGATATATGTTGCAATGAAGGAAGATTCTAATGAAGATGAGGTAACTGCACTTGTGACTTGTGTGAACAAGAATGATAAGTGGATTATTGATAGTGGATGCTCACATCATATGACTGGAGATAAAAGTAAGTTCATTACCTTAAATTGTTATGATAGAAATAGTGTAAGATTTGGTAATGATGCACCATGTTTGATAAAAGGAAAAGGTTCTATCAAACTTAGAAATAAGATTTCATGTGAAAATACTTACTATGTTGAAGGACTAAACTACAATCTATTGAGTGTGTCACAACTAAAAAATTTTGTATGCAAGGTTGAATTTGAAAAAAAGATTGCTAAGATATATAACACAAATGGGAAACTAATTTTACAAGGTGATCAAACTAGAAGTAATATAATCTATCTTGATATAGAAGATGTTACTTGTCTTTTTATAAAGTTTGATGATGAATGGATATGGAACAAAAGGTTATGTCATGTTAATTTTGATAACTTAGTTAGTATCAGTAACATGAAGAAAGTTAGAGGTTTGTCTAAGTTGAAGAAGCCTAATAATGTAATATACAAACAATGTCAGTTAGGCAAAATGACAAAGTCAAGTTTAAAGAGTAAAATCTATACCTCTAAATAAATACTAGAGATTGTTCATACTAACTTGTGTGGACCAATTGAAGTGATAATCTATAAGGGAAATGAGTACATAATGCTATTTGCTAATGATTATTCTAGAATGATGACATTCATGTTTTTGAAACAGAAGTTTGAAGCTTTTCAAATGTTTAAGTGGTACCTAGCAAGAGTTGAGAAGGAAATAGGTAAAAATATGAAATGTTTAAGATTAGTTAGAGGAGGAGAATTCACATAAAATGAGTTTGAGATGTTTTGTAATGATAGAGGAATCACAAGATAGACATCTACACCTAGAACTCCTCCACAAAATGGAATTGCTAAAAGAAGAAATAGGTCTATAATAGACTATGCCAATTTAATAATGATGGAGAAGAATGTTACTTTGAAATACTAGAGAGAAGCTATAAGTATAGTTGTCTATACCTTGAACCATGTGCAAGTCAAGAAAGGTACTCATTTTACACCTTTTGAACTATGGTATGGATACTCACACAATGTCGAATACTTTAAGGTATATGGAAACAAATGTTACATTCATAAAGATGTTAGGAAAGGTAAGATAGATGCAAAAAGTGAAGAAGGTATATTTCTTGGCTACTCCACAAGAAGTAAAGCTTATAAGTGTTTAAATACTAACATTAAAAAAATTGTGGAAAGTGCAAATGTGAACTTTGATGAATATACAAAAGTACATGAAGATAAAACCATGAAAAAGCCAGAAGAATAAAAATCATTTGTATACTTTTATGAAGGAATACCTAGTAGAGAAGATGATGCAAATCAAGTTACAGATCAACATCAAGTTTCAATGACTACCAGGTCACACCCTTCGAATATTGATTTGCATTCAAGAATTGAGTTGCATTCAAATGCTTAGTTATAGAATGAAGTAGATGCACATTTTGATTCTAAGGTTAGTGTAGATGAAACAAGTGCTGAAATACCTAATAGAGATGTACATAATGATTTTGAAGTTGAAAGAAAAAATGAAGAAACAAGACCTAAGACAAGATTATCCAAATATGTCAAAAGACATCAACTTGCTGCTCAAATCATTGGAGACAAAAATGTTAGACTAATGACAAGAAACATATTGAGAAGTGAATCATGTTTACTTATGATGAAGGAACCCAAATTAGTAAGAGATGCATTAGAAGATGTCTACCAGTACAAAGCCATGGAAGAAGAAGTTGAAAAAATTGAGAGGAACAAAACATGGAGTCTAGTTCCTAGACTAGAAGACAAAAATGTGATTGGCAACAAGTGGGTATTTAGAAACAAGCTAGATGAAAATGGTGAAGTCACATGGAACAAAGAAATATTAGTTTGCAAGGGGTATCCACAAGAAGAAGGAATTGACTATGGAGAGACACTTGCCCCTATTGCAAAATTGGAAGGAGTAAGAACTCTACTTGCTTATGCTGCATACAAAGGATTCAAAGTCTATCAAATGGATGTTAAATCTACATTTCTGAATGGTATATTAGAGGAAGAAGTGTACATAGAACAACCTGGAGGATTTGTTGATGTTAACAATAAGAATATGGTATGTAGATTGCATAAGGCTCTATATGGATTGAAACAAGCACCAAAGGCATGGTATGAGAGACTTCATAAGTATCTTATAAAGATTGGATTTCTAAGAATTGATGATAACAACAATCTATATATAAAGATAGAGAAAGGAAAAGGTATTCTGTTATCTAAAATTTTTGTTGATGATATAATATTTGGAGGTCAAGATTCTTTATGTAAAGATTTTGCAAATTAGATAAAGCTAGAATTTGAAATGTCTATGTTTGAGGAGATCAAATTCTTTGTGGGTTTGCAAGTATATACGATGAAATATGGCATATACATCACTCAGTCAAAGTACATCAAGGAAATATTGAAAATGTTTGGATTGGAAGATCCAAAACCGGTAAGTACACCAATGGTAACATGACACAAACTATCAAAGAATGATGATTTAGTTGAGGTAAATCAAACATTGTACATGTCTATGACTAACCAATTGCAATATGTAGTACATAAAAGACTTGATATTGCATTATCTATAATTGCAAGATTCTCTGCAAATCCTAGGGAGAATCACTTAATGGCTATGAAGAGAATAATGAGATATCTAAAAGGAATAAAAGAGTTTGGTTTATACTACAAGAAGAATGAAAAATTTGAATTGAGAGCCTATACTGATGCTAATTGGGTTGGAAACATAGATCACAGAAAGAGCACCAGTGGAGGAGCTTTTTTCTTAGGTAGAAGACTAGTTACATGGACTAGCAAGAAACAAAACTACACCTCACAATCTACTGCTGAAGCTGAATATGTTACTATTGCTATAAATTGCAGAAACATTGTGTGGATCAAACAACTACTTAAAGGAATAAAGGAAGAAATCATAGAACTAGTGATGCTTTATTGTGATAATACAAGTGCTATCAATATATCAAAGAATCCAATGATGCACACAAAGACAAAGCACATTGCTATCAAGTATCATTACTTGAGAGAATTTGTTCAAGATAAAGAAGTGAAGATGGAATATGTTAACTCAAAGGAGAAAATTTCTGATATCTTTACAAAACCATTACCCAAGGATGCTCATGAATATCTAAGAGGTAAACTAGGGGTGATACCCCTATCAAAAGCTAACTAAGAAATAGAAGGAGTGCCTTGCATCAAAAAAGTTGATTGCCAAATGTTACAAATTGATGCAGAGGATCTTAATTTAGGAGCTACCTAAAGTAATTAAATTACTGAAAACTCCAAAATAGTCACAAGCAAGGTGATAGAGGATGAAACTAGAGAAACTAAAGAAAATGCAAAAGCATATATCTTCATACTTAAGATTCAAAGATGATATGTCTTTGGCATTGTTGTTAAAGGGGGAAAAATATAGTAAACTGATCATCACATGGGGAAAAGAGTTAATCCAATCATTATCAGAAAAAGATAAGTAACCTAGAGGGAGTTGATTATTGATGTTGCTGATAGAAGGAGAAAATTTTGATACAAGTTTTCTTTTTGGTATTGTCTTACTGCTTTAACCTAGTTAGTTTGGTTGAACAAAATGTTTCACCATTTAGGTGACTTGGTTGATTAGTTTGTTTTTCCATCAATACCAAAGAGGGAGATTATTGATAAGACTGTGTGTTTCAATCATTTTTTTGTCACTAATGTCAAACCTATCATTTTCTGGTAAGAAAATTTCTTATAAGATTCAAGTACTACCACTTAGTTGATTAATGAAGAGGATTTGATCAATAAGATGTAACACTAGAACCTAGAAGAAAGGTTGAGTTATGATTATGTAATAAAGTACAAGGATTAGTTAAGACAATGATGACATGATGTATTGATAATCTACTTAAGGTTACACTTAGAAATTTTAGAAGAACATGTTACACAAAAGATTGTTTTCCAAGCTTGACCGAATGGTTAGTAGGTGCCGAGAAAAGTCAATACAAGTCGAGCAGAAAGTCAGTTAGAACCAAGTAAAAGCAAACTCTAGTGTGTGCCAAGTGAAATAGTGGATGCTAAGTAAAGTTTTATAGATGCCAAGCACCAATAAAATTTAGTTGATGTTGAGTAAAATTATAGTGGACGTCGAGCAACACAGTATGTGCTAAGCATCAGAAGATTGATAATGTTGAGTTGCCGCATTATTTGAAAGATGATGAATTTGATGAGACCAAGCTAACAAGTTTATTTTTTTGAAGTTTGTAAACTAGGTGGAAGATAAGGTTGATGAGCTAGTGGTAAAAAATTCAAGGTAAACCATTTTTAGGAAAATTCAAAGAGGATTTTAGGAAAAGTTTCTAGAAGAAACATGGAATATGGGGTGGATACATTGTATCCTACCTAATCTGTCTAAACCCTAAAATGGAAAATGGAAAATGAGTGGAAAAATATCTTATTTTCCTATTTAAAGGAACAATTGGTCATGAAGAAAAGTGGTTATTGGGAGAAGAGAGGAGAATTGGATGTGAAAATCCAAGGAAGATAGGAAGTTAAGGACTTTGCTTCATCAAGTGACCTAAAAGGTGACTGCATTTGTGTGCTAAGCAAGAAGGCTTAAGAGGATATATGCTTGAAGGGTGAACAAGCTATTAGAAATTCATTTTATGAAGGCTAAGTAGAATTGGGTTTCCACATAAATCATAGTGTCAAGTGTGTTGATGAATCTTTTATGTTTCATTTTTTACATTTTTGCAATTTAATTTGATAGTAAGCTGCAAGTTTTTAGTGAATGCATTATCCTATGGATGCATACATGAGTATGAATGTTTTAGTGGTTCACTAAGCTAGGAGTAAATTTTTATTTATACATTTGGACCTTGAATAATCGATTCACCCTCCTCTTAGTTATTCTAAATAATTCCAACAATCACGATGAAATGGATTGAAGGGGGTTGTAGGTTAGCGTAGCACCCCATTCAACCCATTTGATTTATTACCATACATCCTTAGGGTCCTAGGAGCCCTAGGAACACATGTCAAGATGAAATGGGTTGAAAGGTTAGCCTATGACCCCCTTGAACCAATAAGACTAATTATGATATGTCTCTAGGGGCCCTAGGACCCATAGGGAGACATTCGATGATGAAATTGGTTGAAGGGGGTCGTAAGTTAGTCTATGACCCCCTTTGACCCATGTGATTGACTATCATATGTACCTAGGGGTCTTAGGATCCCTAGAGACACATGTTGTGATGAAATGGGTTGAAGGGGGTTGTAGGTTAGCCTATGACCCCATTCAACCCATATGATTGATTACCATATGTCCTTAGGGGTCCTAGGACCCCTAGGGACACATGTCATGATAAAATGGGTCGAAGGGGGTCGTAGGTTAGTCTAGGACCACATTCAAACCATATGATCAATTACAAAATAACATCTAATAAATGTATATAAAAATATATAATATATAATAACTATATTATATAATAATATATAATAAGTAAATTCTATATATATATATATATATATATATAATTATTCTTAACTATATATACAATTATATAATAAATAATATATATGATTATAAATACTATATTATATAATAATATATAATTGTTCTCATGTAAAAAATCACATTTTTTGGCTTTTTCATGGGTTTGTAGAAAAAACTTAGTTTGGGGCCCATTGTTTGAAAATGTGACTACAAAAATTTATTAGGTGTTTGATATTGTATTATGAATGGGACACAATAGTCATTGAAAGGGTAAATTCAAAATGAAGGTATCAAATAAAATCATTGCAACACATAGGGAAAGAGATCGGGTAAATCACTGAAAGAAGAGACAAGATATGTTTAATGTTAATCAAGTTGATGATGTATTGATCGAAAGTGAAATCATAGAGTTAGAAAATGAATATGTTCAGTTAGGGAATGAAAATGTACCAATTGATAATGACAATGTCGGGATTGAAAATTTACGATTTCATAATATGAATGCCATGATTGACCATGTGGAAAATGAAAGTGCACAGGAATGTTACATATCCCCCAATTATAACCAAAATGAAGGTCCTAGAACACAAAAATGGTTAATTGAAATTGATGAAATGATTATTAGTAATTTGGAAGGAAAAAAATCACAAAGAACCATTTGATTATGGGCTTCAATACTATATAAGATGTTTTTTGACAACAAAACAACACTCAAGCAATGTCAATGTTTTATGCACTTATTAAAGAGGCAAAAGATTAGACCTATGTTTTCCAAATTTAAGATTCGTATCAATAAGAAAATGGAAAGAAATGCCATTATTGTGAAGAATCTTTTCAGTACTCTCAATAACATTGGGAAAAATAGAAGGGAGAAGGATACAAAAGCTGTTTGAAGGGTTATTATAACCTCTTTGGTAAGTCATCATTTGAGAAAAGGTAGATATATGAGACAAACTTGTATTGACTTGAACCTAAATTGTACTACATTGAAAAGAGCACTTCCTAGATGAAAGAGAATTGATGATCCTCTTCAAAATGATACATGGACTTTTGGTGGGAGGCTTCCATGTTTTGATAAGAAGCTAATCGATGATGTGAAGCCATAAATTACATAGTTTTTGCACTCTAGCTCAAGAGTCTCACCCAATGCTAAAGATGTGTTGAAGTTGAGAATTGGCATTAGAGACTGCATGCCACATCCTAAACATTATTTGGATGTAAGTCAAACTATGTTGTTCAAAGAATTTTGAGAGAGTCATCCAAGATTGCATGTATCATAGAGGGCTTTTGAATCCTTGAACCTATTTTATTGTGTGCCTGTTAAGATTTGAAATACATGTTGTTGCAAATATCATGTGGAGTTTTATATGCACCATGAGCTATTACTCTCCATCCATTCTACTTTGCATTGTAATGAAATGTTGGATAATTGTGGTACTAGTGGGCTTTCAAAATCATCAAGAGGCTTGTTAGATTAATTTTTATGTCCTAGAGTTAATGGTTGTTTCTTTTATAAAAATGCTTTCTTAAATGAGAAGTGTTCAGAATGTGGTGGCCAGTTAAGTTTGACACATGTTTCCATGAGGGGTGTGAACAAGATCTTGGGAGGAAAATAGTCAAAAAAAGGTATAAAAAATAGTGTAATACATATTGAGATGTGAATTTATTGCAAAAGAAATCAATGAAGTTAGTTTTATTTTTGTAGTGCCTGCCCCTAGTTCGCATTTTGTTATCATTGCTGAACTCTTTTAAGAGCTAGTTTTATGTTGATGGTTAGTAGCATTGTTATGAGATTATCAGATATTGTGCTATGGATTCAGTTTATTATGTGATGAGATTACTTAGACTCTACATTTCATGTATGTATGATGATTATTTTCAGTGTTTGCAATTATTGATGATGATTAGTAAGATGATTTATTATCACATGTGTTTTATTATGGATACTTACCCCATACTTGCATGTGTATGGTGTGCATGTTTGCTTTGCATGTTTGCTTTTGTATGGCATTTCTGATGTGGTTAAGGGAGTCGTAGTCACCTGCTAGTCAGGATCTACACGATGCACCACTTCCTACCATTGCCTGTTTAGCTTAGTATATATTGTGCTTGTACATGCATGGTTTTTATGCAGGTTGCAGGTACCGGGTATCGACTTCCCTGAATTGCCAGGATGAGCGTACCCTATCATATTATCTCAATGATAAGAGAGGGGAGATAAATTCTCAAGTCCAAATCCCAACCCTTTAAGCCATTTGTTCTAACTGGAAAATTAGGACAAGTATCTGAGTTGAGTACCTTCCGAATACGTTGGATAATGTAATTCGTGATTTAAACCCTTGATTTGATTTTGTATGTATTTTGGCTATGATGGATTTTCATATTTTTACCTTGTGAGTCTTTGATGTATTTTCTATTAATTAAGCCTAATTAAAAGATTTAATTAATAGTTTAATTAAATGAAAAATTAATATGATATTTTAATATTTATTTTATTTAATTAATTGGGAAATTAATTAAATTAAATAATTAAATTTTAAGATAAAAGTTAAAAGTTTAAATTTGGAATGTGACAATATTTATTTTAATAATAATATATTTGGAGTTAATTTTTAAATAAATGACTAAATAATATTATTATTAAAGCTAATAATTAAGTTTTGGAAAATGAAATTTAAAAGTGGAAAATATATAAAATTATTAAAAGATTCTAAATCTCATGTGATTAAAATATAAATATATTAAGATTGCAAAGTGGAATTATTAAAGTTTGTGCATGAGATTTAATAAACAAATAAATTAAATTGGAAAGAGTAAATTAAATATTATTTTAATATTTGCTCACATAGGAGTTGGCAAATTCTCGAGAGTTCTCATGTAGACAACATAGAAGTTTGCACTCTAAGGATGCACAAGTTGTCTACACTTAGAAGTTAGCATTTTTATTTGAGCACATGGTGTCTACAACCTTAGGACTTATCTAGAAGGTTGGAGAAGGCTCATGCTTGGTTGTCATGCTTATCTTCTAGTTGTTTCTAGAGACACTCTAGATGCATCTTAGAGGCCTTTAAATAGAGGCTCTCCTAGTGTGTTTGGACAAGCTTAATGCAAGCTTAATGGAAGCTGAATGGAAGCTACAAGCTCCAAGATTAAAATGGAAGATTCAAAGCTTACATGCATTGGAGAAGTTCATATGCTCATATATTTTCTATATGCTTCTATGCTCCTTCTAGCTCTTCTAGTCACTTGGAGGATTCGATTGGCTGGATCTTGGAGGAATTGCGAATGATAGAGAAGGAAGGGATTTTCTATGGACTTCTGAGGCATGGCGGATTAGCATCAGTGTCCAGGTGCACCCGTGATATTCACATACTCTCTTTGCACTATTTCTCTTCTTGTCTTTATCATGTCTATGTGTCTGAATACTCTTGTGATTTAATTGAAATTGGTATCTAGATATTTTATTTGGTTGAGAAGGAAACATTAGAAAACCTTAGATCCAATTAAAGAAGAAATTAGATTTAAACGGGTTTGGGTTCTAATTAGAATCAAATTAAAATAGATTTGAAAATGGTTTCTGGATTTATGGCCAAATCCATTAGTGAATTAATTGGATAAATTTAGAGAACAATTACCTTTTAGGAGAAATTTTTAATTCATCACAAATTGTCCTGTCGCTGCCTTTTGGGTAGACCCGAATTCAGCCATTCATAACTTTTTATCGAGATTGAATTTACTCAATCAGTGTAGTCAGAATCGGCGCAACTTGGCCCTCTCCAACATATTTAAATTTCAGCCTGATCCAACAGTTCATTAGGGAGATATGGTCGTCGTACTGGGACTGTTTTATTCAAAAATAGAAATCTCTTTATTTCCCATAACCAAGAGTTCTTTATGCTTAAACTTCACAAAAATAATATATCAAAGTAATATAATTAGAATTTAATAATTATTTAATTAGTCTAAAGACTAATAAGAATGTTCTAAATGAATTAATGGAAATTTTTAATAGAAAGTTTGTGGATGGAGCTGATGGATAGAAATACTGAATTCAATAGAGAATGGATGACTTTTAATATTAATTATTTAATATATAGTTAAGAGGTGGTAATTTATAAAAGTGTTTAATGATAATTATTAAGAGACTCAAAATTTAATGATATTGAATTTAGATTTAAATAAGAATTATTATATTGACAAGGAGTCATAGTTACATTATAACATTGTTATAACATAGCTATGATTTGAATTATTGATATGCCTTAAAGGTTAGTTAAATAATAACTAATGGGGCTTATAGAAATATAGTTTGATGAGTTTATTATTTATTAATGTTTGTTGGGTCTAACAAACTATTAATAAATAAATGCTAAAAATTTAAAAATTATTCATGTTAAAATCTACAATGAGTCTTATTGATTTTTCAAACAACATTTAGAAAAATTATGAAATGGAGTCTAATGGTTGACTTTAGTATTGATTAAATAATTGTAAGATGATAATTTATATTATGTTGATTTAAATTTAGAAACTTTGAATGATATTAGAGTTAAGAGTTAGCCAAATATTAACTAATGAGTTTATGGAAGGATTCTATAGATTGAGCATTTATAGTTTGAGGAGTTTATTATTTATTAATGTTTGTAAGGACTAGCAAACTATTAATAAATAATGGTTTAAATAGATATCACCAAATTTGATTAGAGTTAATCTAGTGGAGATTATTTATTGATTGAAGTTTTGTAAAAGATAATAATTTTTGGAGTTGGATTATAATTGATTTTAATCAATTGATATTCATTGAGTTGTCAATATAATTATATTATGCGATAGGAGTTTTAACTTGAAATGATTATCATTAATACGAAATCGTTAAGAAAGATGAATGTAGTCATTATGGATAAGATTTCTAAAATAACTTGCTAATATTATTATTATTAAAATATTAATATTTGTGTATTGGATTGAAGTTGACTTTGATGTACAAACTATTGTTAGTCAACTAATACTCATTCGGATGATAGATTGGTTGTGAAATTATTAATTAAATCAATTAATCAGAGTTAATTGGATTTAATTAATAACTAAGTTATGTAATAGAGATTAATCTGATATAATTCTTTTAACGAGATTGTAGATTATCTATATCGAAGTTGATAAGTCTTATGACTTGAATTATGACCTTAGATATTATATGATTGTCAGTAACGATTGAACTAAAAGGCTTAAATTTTAATAATATTTAATTAAGTCTTAATTAAGAATTATTAGAATGATAATAGGTCATGGATGGTGTGCCTATGTTAATTGATGGATTTAATTGATCATTCTAATTAAGTTATGATATCTTATTCGAAGATTGATAATTGGCTCTCTTATAATTTAACAATTAATGATCCTTGAATTATGTGAAAAGTTGAAGTAACATCAAAGAAGAGTTAATCAATTAGAATATGGATCATAGTTAAATAAAGAGAACAATTTAATTAAAGGTCAATGATGATCAGTTTAGTGAATAATTATCCTTAAGTTATTCTTAGAATGTAATTCTTAATAATGGAAGGATAATGCTATCGGGGAACAAATGGGTTGACTTGTAGGTCAAATCATGAACTTAAACATTTGAGGTATACTTGCAAATAGATAAACTGAAACCCCTACAATTGAAAATGGAAAATGAAACTCTACACTTGATTCAACCATAAGATATTAATAAACCAAAACATGTGTTTGCATCGTGTATTCTATATGCTTCTTGTTTTGGGTTTTGGGTTGACTAGTGTTGACCAGTCCTAGGTTGTTACTAGAGGCTCGGGGGTTATGAGATGTGTTGGCATGTTAATCTTATTTGGTCTCGATCTTTATGAGCCCAACCATGGTTATGTGATCGTATGCTCTATGAAATGTTTGTTATTGTTCATCAGTCTTCATGTGTGAAGCTGAGATATATGAGATACTTGAGCTAATCATTTTTGAGTCATCGATTAGTTATCCTTGGATTAATTTCTAGTTGCCATGATGGGACTATGATGTGGATTTATTCTTGATGATGTCATGATGTGACATGTTTGACTCAACCATTTTGGAGTCTTCAATCAGTATGACTTTGAGATATTCTTGGTTGCTTGTTGAGAACCAATGGATGAGATGATTTATTTTGGTTACTGAGAACCAATGGATACTTATGATTATCAGTGATGCCTTCAGTTGCCAATAGAGAACTATTGTGGTCATGATTTTCTATGGATGTTGCTCATGGAGATTTGATGCTTTTATGCATTTTTTATGATTCTTATCTTGGAGATTTGATGATTCTTATTGTGGATATTTGATGCTTATATTGTGGATATTTGATGATTCTTTTTATGGATTATCTTTTGGATTTCTTTACAGTCGCTTGTACAGGATTGTGGTGATTTATGATTCCATGAGCATTAGGGTAGGTAATCTACTTGTAGTGTCGAGAAGTCACTTGCAATGGGGGCCGGGGCCCTAAGAGGCTGCCAGGGTAACTCATTGTAAGTTTGGTTAATAAGTGATAACATTTACACACTAAATGGGGATTAAATGAACTTAAAAAGATAATTGTTTTGGATGTTCTTGCCCATTCCTTGAGCACTTGTACAGGCTAGGATGGGAGTAGTGAGATGCATGGTTGTGACCATCGCATTCCATAGTATGCCTCGTCAGTATGAGAGGATACTAGTGGCCGGATGAGATCTGTATGGACCCGTGGAGTTTAGCTAATTGCCAGGGTAACTTGTACGAGATAAATGTGATGACACTTTCCTTCTTGCAGAGTAGGTTTCCTACATGTCATTTTGTGCCTCTGGAAATTAGATGTCGATTTTGTGTGTGTTGGAACCTTTGAGTTAGTATACTTTTAGGATTCCTGGATTTAAAGAGATTTATGCTTCATGGTTTTGATATCCTGTTTGGAACTTGAGATTATCTCCTCAGCATGGTGGGAGTGGACCATTTAGGTTCCACGCGGTCGGGTGGTAGTGTTTTATCACTCTTATCATTTGAGATCCATTGAGACACCGTGGTTGGAGCATTCTTGGTTGGTATTTATCTTCATTATGTTCTTGGATCATTATGATAGATGATATACCCTATGATGGATGTATTTGCTGGTATGTTTCTTATATTGATGATTTGCATATGTTAAATGATGGTATCCTATGCTTTACTTTGCATGTTAGTAGGATGTTTTCTAGAAGTGACATTCCTACTATGTTAATATCGATGATCTCTTCAATGCTTTGGAATGTTACGCACAGAGGGATGGCTAGGATCCATGATGGTCTAATGATGCTATTTATAGTTGGGAGGAACCGTGCACTTAGTTAGTTATGTTTGTGATATATGGTTAACTTTTATGATGGATATTTATATTTTTATGATGATGATGTATCATGTATGGTTTATGGTCTCATTATGTTATTGCATCATGGGTTAGTATTGGATGATGATGTACTTTATTTACATGAATGTTTATTCTTTTAAGCTTTTCATATCTTGTAACAGGTATAGTGGATGATTGAGCAATCTAAAATGTACACTTGTATATTGTTCAAGTACATTGGATATATCATTGTTATAAAGATGTGATGATAGATGATTAGATATGTTAGAGGTGATACCACGTTAAAGGATCTTTAAAGAATGTAATCTGTTATGTATGTTATGTTTACTTTCAGATGGATGTTACTATTGCTTCCGCAAGTGTTGTGTATGGTTTTACTTTCATGGTAAACTTAGTGAAATTCTTTGGATCCCTTGGCGGGGAATTACAATTTTAGATTTTTACACAAATATTTTATACAAGTATGGAAGGCATAGTCACAAGTCTTAGTGGTTGGATCAACAATTCAGAATGTGTAAGTAGAATTTTCCTCTTAGCACTATTATATTAGTTATTGACTTTGTAGAGAACTACACATTGCAACCCCAAAATGAGACACAATCTCAGTATTATGAATCCATTTAGATTGCTAATTTTGTCCAAATAAAATATAGACATACCCCTACCAGTGAAAAAGATAATAGGAAGATTATTAGAGAGTACCATTTTTACATGAGTGATGATAGATCTCACTCTCACGAGTTTGTACAAAATTTTCTTGAGAATTATTTTGATTTCTTATAGGAGCATGACATTGCTCTAGATAGACATATCATTTGGTCAGATAATTGCATAGGTCAATCAAGAATGCTCACATATTTTATTGGTTGTCTAGGATGCATATAAATAGGGGGGTGCCTCATATTTGAAATTGTTTTGAGTCCGACCATGGGTAAGGGGAACATGATGGAGTAGGAGCATGTGTGAAAAGAGCTTTACTTCAGAAGAAATTGAATATTTCAAGAGCTTTTCTTGTAGAATTGTTGATTGGTATAGTTCAACATTATCACGGGGGGGACTCTTGATTCATTAGTATATAGGTTGTTTTGGTTGGTTGAGGAAGGGTCCATAGTTGATAGATTAGATTGTTCTACTGTTAGATATTCATAAAAAATGCATTCATTCTAGAGCTTTGATCCTAGTACATGGACCATTTGGACACAACAACTGGCTTTCTTTTGTCCTAGTTGTTTTTAGTGTGATTGGGATCATTGTCAGTCTAGTGAGTGGGTGGACACTTTGGCTCTACATTATCTTACTCCATTGTCTATTATACCATATATTATAAATGATGATATGGAAAGTTCAGTTGAGCATAACCATCTATTGGATCTTCTTTAGCCAGGACATGTCTTTGCATTGGTTACACTATAGGGGAATGATGAGAAATCACATTATTGGTTAGGAAGTTGTGTAAGAGGTAAACAAAATCTTGTGCAACTAATTATAGATGATGATGGATTCACATATTCTATTGGTTCAATTGTTGTTGCTGGAACATGGCTGTAGACATACATGCTTAGAAGGAATGAAATTCCTACATTTGAAGACTATTAGAAGCACACAAAATTCTCATATGTTCACATCTTATTATAGTAGAAAATGTGAAGTTGTTGAATCATCAAGAAACACCAAAAGTAAAAGAACTTTTTACTATTGATAATGCTGATAATAAATCCCTATTAGAGACCTAAATTAGAGAGAGGACCCTATAGTAACACCCAACTAGGTATATTTACTTCTTATGTTCTTTTGTTCATAATGATTCAGTGAACTAATGATTATCTTTTTTAATATGATTATTTACTGATATTTTCTATGATATTGGAATGTAGGTACATCATGAAGAGTATTCGTGCATGAAGATAAAAACTAAATAAGGAGTAGAATGATGAAAAATCTATTCTATTTTTGATAATACGTTTTTGACACTGATTTTTAGTAGTTGTGTATTGATGAAATAATGATGACACACTTGAGATATTGTAAATATAAACTTTTTGATTTAATGTAAGCAACAAGGATATTTTTACTTAATGTAATTAATGTGGAGGGACCTAAAAAATGATGTTTTTACTTAATCCTAACACCAAACTTGCAATGTGCCCAATGCCAAATACTCGAGGGAGCTAAAAAATAATGTTTTTACTTATTACTAACCCTAGTGACATCTTTTTTCTAATTGTAGAGATCTTGCAATGTTCACGACCATCTCATACCAAAGAGTCTCAAAGATGCTCTAAGTGCATTTGGAGATCAATTTTCTAAGGGCTGTAACTCGGAGCTCATGGAGGCTACCAATGAAATGCAAAATGTTATAAGATGGTAATATTAAGGACTATAATAACCAATCTCATTTCAGAGAGATAATGTTCTATTTGGATTTGGCACAATGGTCTTGCTCGATGCCAAAACTTGCAATGTGCCTTATTTCATTGGCGCATCACTATGTAACATTGAAACCACTAATCTTGGCACAAAACCTTCAGTGCCATTAGCATTGGATGGATGAGTGAACCCTAGTGACACCCTTGTTGTATCTACAAAGATCCTACAACATTTGTGACCTCCCCGTATCAAAAAGTCCCTAAGACACTTTAAGTGCATTTGGCTATTGGTCTTCTAAGGGTTGTAACTTAGAGCTCATAGGGCATATTGGTGAAAATTTGAATGCTACAGGATGGTGATGTCAAGATCTATAATAACCTATCCCATTTCAGAGAGATCACATTTTGTTTGGATTTGGCACAATGATCTTGTTCAATGCCAAAACTTGCAGTGTGCCTTAGTTCATTGGTGCATCACTATGTAGCTTTGGATGGGTGGTTGAACACTAGTGACACCCTTTTTCCAGCCATAGAGAGCCTACAAAGTTCATGGAAACCCGGTATTGAAGAGTCTCTAAGATTCTCTGAGTGCATTTGGAGATTGATCGAGGGTCATAACTCAGAGCTCATGGGGTCTATGGGTGAAATGTTGAATTCTATAAGATGGTCATGTTGAGGTATATAATAACCTATCTCATTTCAGAGAGATCACATTCTATTTAGATTTGGCACATCAATCTTGCTCGATGCCAAAACTTGCAGTGTGCCTCAGTTCATTGGTGCATCACTATGTAACTTTGAAACCATTTATCTTGGCATCAAATTGTCAGTGCCATTGGCTCTAGATGGGTGGGTGAACTCTAATGACACCTTTTTTGTGGCCACAGAGAGAATATAATGTTTGTGGCCACCTCATACCAAAGAGTCTCTAAGATGCTCTAAGTGCATTTGGAGATTGATCTTCTGAGGATCATAACTCGAAGATTGTAGGGGATATTGGTGAAACATCAAATACTACAAGATGGTTTATTTGATGCCTATAATAATCTATATTATTTTGGAGAGATGAGATTCCATTTGGATTTGGCATGATAATCTTGCTCGATGCCAAAACTTGTAATGCACTTTAGTTTATTAGTACATCACTACATAACTTTAAAATCACTAATCTTGGCATCAAATCATCAGCACCATTAGATCTAGATGTGAGGGTGAACCTTGGTGACACCTTTGTTTTGGCTACAAAGAGCCTACAATGTTCATGAGCACCCTATACCAAGTAGCCTTTAAGATGCTCTAAGTGCATTTGGAGATCAATCTTTTGAGGGTTGTAACTCAGAGGTCGCAGAGGATAGTGGTGAAATTTCAAATGATATAGGATGGTCATGTTGAGGTCTACAATAACCTATCTCATTTCAAAGAGATCAATTCAATTTTGATTTAACACAATGATCTCACTCGATGCCAAAACTTGTAGTGTGCCTTAGTTCATTGGTGCATCACTGTATAACTTTGAAACTAATGATCTTGGCATCAAATAGTCAACACCATTAGCTCAAAATGGGCAGGTGAACCCTGGTAAAACCCTTGTTCTAGGCACAAAAATCCTACAATGTTCACATCCACCCCATACCAAAGTGTTTGGAGATCGATCTTTTGAGGGTCATAACTCAGAGCTCATGGGGGCTATCGGTGAAATGTGGAATGCTACGTGATGGTCATGTTGAGGTCTACAATAATCTAGTGACACCCCTATTTTGACCATAGATCCCCTATAGTGTTTGTGACTAGTACATACTGAAACATCCAATAAGATGAAAGATGGGTTTCTAAGATTGAATTGGCCATGGAATGGGCTGATTGTAAACATCTTAAGGGTTTGTAGTGATCATTTCAAATTAAACATATATGATATAAACTTAAATCAAACATTGCATAAAAATTTGATAATAAAGGTTGTTAAAATGTTCTTCACAAATTATTAAATTTGAATGGAATATAACAAACATGATCAAAATGAATGATATTCCATAAACATGGACACTACACATGATCCACAATAAATTGAACAATACTATACTAAATTAATAGGTCTATCCTTGTGCACATAGATGAAAATAATAATAATCAAAATACATGTATTTATAGGAAAATTACACAAATATCAAATTTCATGTATCCATAGACAAATTACGTAAATATATATCAAAATACATAGATCTGTATACAAAATACAGCTAATCATACCATCAAAATGTGTATAATATCAATGTTTCTATATACAATGTGGTATATGCCATCTCAAGATGTCTCATGACATATCCTATGACAACTATACTATCTTATATTGTTGGTGGATCATCGAAATGCTACCTCTTCACTAAACTAGGTGGATTAGATGCCTCCTACATAAACAAAAAAGGAAAACCCAAAGCTAGAATACTAAATTTATACTATTCTATGTATCTAAAATTAAATTACTCAAATGCATAATGATCCTTTAAAATAATGAATATTTATAGTTTTAAATTTCATCATAAATACCTCTCACATCAACCTCCTATGAAGGTCAGGAGTCATCGCATATGTCCTCAACAATGCTTGAACCTCGTTGGTTGTGTCTTGTACATGTTCACGTATGGTTTTCGTATGGATCTACAACTTAAACTATAACATTATAATTCATAGCATACTAAGTTTTGAATATACCATCAAGAATTCAAACTAAAACTTACCTCTGTCAACTCCTCTAGATATAAGGGTTGTGTGAGAAAAGATACAAAACTCTGATGTCCAACCTCATGTGTACTAGGTGTTGCCTATGAGATACAAAAGCTTATTTTCTAATATCATGGAAATAAATTTTTGAATTTTTTTATGAAAATAAGGAAAATAACAAATAAATGATACTTATACATATGATGGGCTCTTGCTACAAATGGAAATGCCAAAGGGTCTATGATGTCGAATCTTTCCTAGACTCATCACTAGTAGCCACACCTTGTACAATAAAAAGTGTAGTTGAAATTTCATTAGCACAAACATTTTACAAGAATACATCAATAGTTAATCAATTTAAAAGTACCTAATTACCTTTCCTTTGTCAATGGGTTGTGCCTCACCCCTCGCACTCTACCCCCACTAATAGGTGATACTTGGAAGAAAAAAGAAAGATTAGAAACCATAAATGTTTCAATATCAAATAGAAAAATAGTTGAGAACATGACATAATGTACCATATATGTCTCAAGGCTAAATGAAATATCCGAGAGAGTGACATTATAAACTTGTTTGAGCTCCTCCTTGGTCATCAAGTAAACATGAATGAAGATCACATACATGTATAAGTCAGTATGGGTTAAAATTATTATATTATAAAGATTAAATTCAAATCACATATTTTGTAACAAAAAAATGTATACACTTACCGACATAGAAGGATCTTATGGCTCTATATGCCCCTCCTCTCTCACATCAGGGTCTGTAGTCTCTATAGGAACATCCATTGTATCATCCTCCTCAAATAGAAATTGATACTTAGAAAGATCACCAATGGGACCTAGACAAATATTTGTGCATGTCATGCAAGTGTGGGGCACACAAACATGTGATGATCTCACCAATGATGAACTTGTGCTAGCTTTATCAACACGAGGAGGCAACACTTACCTATGGATGGCTCTAATAGTTTTAGAGCTAGCCTCTGCAATGATATTTGGATGTTGCGCTAGAGGAGGGGGGAGACATTAGTAGGGGGGAAAAGAGTTCCAAGTTTATTCCACTGGGAAAAGGGTCTATCCTAAGGAGCTCCTCCTCCCACACCTATGTTGAGCCTCATGCTCTGGTATTTCACCTTGTGGCCCAACACAAATTCAATATATAGTTTTCTAATGAAATAGAATGACACCTCTAAGTTATTTTGTGGAGCTTTGTCTAAAACCATCCACCAATGATCCTAAAAGTTCACACACATAGCCTCATTTGTGCACCATTTAATTGATAATTTGGGCTTTGTGCAATCTACGTTTTAACCAATTTTTGGTTTCACAAAAAGGTTAACTATATCATCTTTACTTATGTTTAGGGCTACAACCTCATCATAGTCCAACCCATCATCAAACGTGGGATGCATTTTCTCACACCAGTGAAGAGCAACATTTTTTTTATCAGTTTGTGTCTGAATATTATCCACTATGGTGTTTAATGTGGATAACATGGGAGCCAATGTAGGTATAGTGTTATATGTGGTTTGAAAACCCCTTAGTTTGGTATGATTTTCTTGTATCAAATATTCAATTCAAAGAGGGTTTTGAGGGGGTAGAAGATCATTTGGTGGATGGTTTTGAGAGGGTAGTGGATCATTTGGTGGATGGTTTTGAGAGGGTAGTGGATCATTTGGTGGAGGGTTTTGAGGAACATTGTTTCATGGCTCAGTGTTATCAATATCATTTAGGTTAGCCATACTTATTAAATTACAAAGAATCCAAAAATTACTTTGTATTAATATTTTTAAATTAAAATAAAGAAAATAAGTAATTTCTATTAAAATAAATCTAATTTTGAATATAATTCAATGAAAACCATCAACTAAAAAATAATTATGTACTTGAATTGTACACCCATTTTTGTATCAGATACCAAAAATGGGGGAGGAAAAAAGGAAAACGATTTCTCTTGGGTTTTTTTTTTTTAAAATTTGAAGGTACGGGTTCTAGGTATCTGATCTCATATTAGATACCTAATATGATATTGAGTAGCCAAAAATGGATTTGATACTAAATAAGGGTTGATCTAACCTTTTTACTTTGGTATCAATATGGGTGAAAAAAAGTTAGAGCAGATTTTGAAACACTTCTAAACATTTTAAAACTACACTTTTTATACATTGCCATTTTTTGGCACACTATGATCTTGCACATACCTGGTACCCATTCACTACATCTACCTAGTACATAGGAATAAATACTATATACATAGCTCGCTCCATTGACCCAAGGAAGCATAATATCCAATAGGAGAAATCCCTCACCTAATATAGACAAGGGCACGAGGTGACAGGAAACTAAAAAGAATGGCCAAGAATAACTACATACCAAGGAACCAAGATCAAGATACAAAAAAATTACATACTAGTGTCGTTACGTGATCACACTCTGGACATAAATCATGAGGATAATGTTGTGGAAGGATCACTTACCTAACAAAACTAGATGGAAAACAAAAGAGAACATCAACCCCCTAACCCCCGTGATACTTTAGCAATAGTGCATGTACTTGTAATAAGAATCAGATGACAGATCCCTAGAAAATAGATAAAAAATGACACTTTATCTCAGTGCAATTGAATAAACATGCTTACAAAAGATGTCAAAAAAGATGAAAAGAGACACAAGGTTGGTACAACAAAAAGTACATCTCAAGATGAGTCATCCCATTTAACACAAATGATCCTTGAACCTGAAAAATCCAAGATATCCACCTGAGTGAAAAATATAAAAACTAAATATAATGAACCTAGAGTAGAATTTGGAAAAATTAACATCACTAGAAAGAGCATAGAATAGGCTTTTCATAGATATAAAGTTTTTGAAACATGGAGGTCAGATGATAAAGATATGTTCCCCTAGAATATATAAAAGAATACTTAACTTTGACTACACAAAATGACAATCAAATAATATCAAAATCCAAAATGCCTATACCAACATGATGGGCTTGGAAATAACTTTCTGGCAATATCTCATTTTTAAAAAATGGAGTTCGTATGTGCAAGATATGAGCAAAAAATTGAAGGTTGCTCTGAAAGGGTTCGAAGGGCATGCATGAGTGATGATGCAGTATTGATGTCATTATTTTATAGCATTAAATTTGATGGCTATATAACCAACATTGTATAAATATAGGCCCTGGCTAGAAAATGGTGGCTGGAAAAACTAGGCTCACTAAGAAAAAAATTTGTTGCTGGGATTAAATTTTGTCCATCGGAAAGAACTAGCCATAGTTGTCCACTGGAAAGAACTAGCCATTGTAAAACATAAATCGGTGGCCAATTTTTTCTCATTCATTGATAAATGATGTTGGTAGCCAAAAAATAGTGGTGGCTATCAGGTGGGACCTGAGCGGTGATGGTGCATCAACATGCTATCAATGGAGGTGGCATATTAGTCAAGAGTAGGTGGCATCCAGATGATAGAGGGTTGCATGGTAGTTAGAGGAAGGTGGGTTGCCGAGTAGATGAAAATGCACTTCAAAAGGAGGCCATGAATTCATGTAGAGCCTATGGTACTACAACCCCCTTTCAATTTTTTTTTTTTTTCTAAAAAGAAAAAGCCCCCTCCCCCCACCCCCATAAATATTATTATTATTTTGATAAAAAACAAAAAAAGTGAATGCCTCCTTTTTTGAAAAATAATCAATGCCACATTATTTTTTGAGTGACTGTCTCATGATGCATGTCTAAGGCCTTGGGATAAATTTTTTGCCTTAAATTTTAACTATGGCCAAATGAGATGTGTCATATATGAAAATGAGGATTTTTGGGTGCTACAAACCAAACAACAAGGTTCGTTTGGACTCAACGCACTCCAAAAAACAAGAACCCTCCAAATCCCAATTAAAGGGCCTCTGAAACCTTCAAACCATTGAAGCTCCAAAAACCTCTTCAAAATCGGAACAAGTAGTAGCTTATCTACACTTTCATACCATGTATGAATATGGATCTGATACAATGTAAGAACTACATAGACTTGATACTATGTAGAAGTTAAGAAAAAAAACTTTACAGAACCCAAATGATCAACTACAAACAAAGAACTTGTTACAAAGATGAGTGAAGCAAAAAGAAATAAGTTGCTCTAAAAAAGAAAGATATATTTCAGAGAATGAAAATGAGGAATGATTTCATAATGAGAAAAGATTTCTCAAGCTACAAAATACAAGAGAGATCAAATCCTTATAAAAGAAGAGATCATGCAACCCTAAAGTAACAATAAAGGGGAAATAATATTTAATAATATAAGTAATTATTAAATGTAAACTATGCATAAAGGAAATTATTAAGAAGTGAGAAAATGTAAATAACCTTTTACTTTAACAATTTGCAATCCAAATCGAGGTAAGGTTTTAGAGGTTAGGTTACTCTTACGGGGATGCAACTCATTGTTTTGACCATTGAGTTTTGGAAGATTTTAAGTTTTTTGGATGTGGCAACTTTTATTACCAACAACTTAATGGAATTAGTCTCATAGGGTGAAGCACCATGTCTTCACTAGAGGTGACCCATCCTAATATTGATCCAACTCAAACCTACATAGCTATATATTTTCCTCCAAAGTTTATAATTCTAAAAAATCCTAAAAATAGTAATAAAAAATTAAAAATAAATTAAAATTTTAAATTGCTAGACCACATTCTTTGAATGTCAATCAATAGTAAATTTCCATTAATGTGATTACTCTCAAATTTCTCTATTCTTGAACATAGTCCAATAGCTAGAAAAAGTATAATGCAAATCTTTGATTGTAAGTCTTAGCAATACATATATGCAATAAAAAATAAATTAACCAACCTTTCATCATATATCTCATGAAAAGCTTATATTGTTTGAGATGGTAGAACTTACTTTCAAACCAATAGGACCAACAAATATTGACTTCTTGTCTTTTTAGTGAGAAGGCAATGAGGACACCCCTTACCCATGCATTGCTTTCATATAGTCTACTATTTATCATATTTTCTCATTACCAAAGTATTGATCACCAAAACATCAATAATTACAATTAAGTGTCAAGAATTATTGCAATCACAACAATCTTTGAAGATCCATTCACTGATGGATGTAAGGATAGAAAGGAACTGTGTTAGATAATGATATATGCATTGAACTAGAAATGGAACCAATTTGCTAAATAACTTGTTGGATTTTTTGGAGAGTATTTCTAAGTGTTTTTTTAAATAATTTTGAATGCATTTCTAAAGGTCCAGCCTTCTTGTATAGTTTAAGTGATGCCCTAGATATTGAATAAATAAAATCTTTTATTGTGTTTGATTAAAAAAATATTTTGTTAGGAGCCATGCCACACATCCATACAAGAGGTGATGGAAGACAATATGTTATGAGATGGCCTTGCTCACATTAGAATGTGGTTTGCATATGGTAGGAGTAGATGTGTGAGGTAGACAATGTTGCAAGAAACACAACATGAGATAAGACCCTTTTGACAAATTCATGGCAGCCGATTAAAAAATGGTTATCAAATTGAGACTGAAGTCCAATTTTGTTTAACTCTCTAGCATAGTCCTTTGACAATGCACATAATGGCCATCAACAAGAAGAATTGTGTGCAAATGAAGTGTCTTGAGTTTTTTGTTAGAGAAAGGAGGGGAAATTTCTGTGATCTCTCTTGAATAAGAGATATTGGTACTTCTATAAAAAGTGTACCTTGTGGTATATAAAACCCAACACAACAATGATGGCAATTTTGTACAATGGAAATTGTATAGATTTAGTTTCAGAGTTCACTTAGAATCAAGAAGTAGTATGTTGGATGATGATGCATGGTGAAATTACTACTATCGAGTATGTAGTTGAGGGTTTGAGAGCATGTTTCTAATTTTTTTATAATGATTTTAGTAAACTTTCATAAATAATAACTAGATATTTTTAGAAGATTTATTTTTTAGTCATGCAAGAAAACATTTTTTTTAAGAGAGTGAACCTCAATAAGAATTTGATATCTTGTATACTTTATATAAATAAAGATATAACCTTTGTATTGAAGTGTGAGTGGTGGATACTAAATAAATAAAAAGTTTGTTGGGAATAAATAAAATAGTTTGTATAAATAAGTAATAATGACATCAATTTCAAACAATTTTAGAATTATTATCTAAGATCTTTCATATAATTATTTAATTTTGGAACTATTGGTAACTTAGAAGAATATAACAATAAGCACGTTATTGCTCACCAAAATATTCTACAAGACCCTTGCTAGAAAACTATTCTAAGCTACCCTCCTCAAAACTATAAAATCTAAAAGCTTGGCTCCTGGATCGTTGAAATCATGAAAGCTTGGCTCCTTTGAAGTGTAAACACAAGGAATGAAGATTACAAATGTTTTAAATTTAAATAGTTAATGGATTGATAAAGCTTGTAATTTCACACATGCTTCCAAGGAATGTAATGAAATTCATAACATCTCAACTACCTATACTCACCAATAAATAAATCTTATAAAACCTTGTTTTAACCATAGTCAACAATATGATCCAATAACTTAATAGGGAAGACAAAGTTGTCAATGCACTATCGAGGGAAGCAAGTAGTTGATAGTTAAGATAGTTGAAAGAAAAAATATCTACACAAGTAAACATAAATAAATTCAAATTTCCAATAATCACTTGGTACTTAATCAAATTTCCAATATTTTATGAGTGCAAACATCTAGATTTTTCTAAAATATTTAGTGGATGACTACCTTCTCTAAATATATTTTAGAGCTATATCATTAGATATTTTTAATGAATAATAAAGAACTAATCATCAATATCAACTGACTAAATGCCTATAACTAAACTTAGATTACCAATTCTATGTAATGATTGCACTTCAAAATAAGAGTGACATCAATAATCTTCATAAAAAGTGGAAAAATCTATAAGAGTCAAGGTCATTATAGAGATTGCCTAGTCAATAAATATAATTTCTATTTAATTAATAGAATAAATACAAGCATGGAAAAAGAGAAAGAAAACAAAAAAAAAACATATTCTATATTTAGAAATAACAATTTTTAGCAAGATCTAACAACTGACTAACCACTATATGTAAGAGACTCTAAAACTAGCACTTGTACATGTAAGAGGTTCGAGGGATAAGCTCGTAGAGTATTTTATAAATATTATCATTGTATGAAATTGCATAGATCACTAAAGGGTTCAACATAATTTTATTATGATATATAAGATTTTTGGTCATGAAACAATAATGGCTAGGGTGGTCCAAAAGTGCTTAACAACAATGATATATTTGAAGCTGAATATCAATATAATTCTAAATTGCCATTAGAAGCATGCATAATGTTTGATAGAAGCATTGTATGTAAGTAAAAGTAAGTGTGCCAAATTTGATAGTACAATATTTTTTTATGGGTAAAACTTGTAGGATTTCTCATAAAATTTGAGCAGTGCAGTTATTTAGAGTTCATTAGTAAATCTTATGCATGACAAGTCAAAATGACTTTGTTCATCTCTTTGCTATAGCTAGTGAACCTATAAAAGAGAAGTAGATAAAATTGTCAACAAAAAAATGACATTCTTAGTTTAGGAAATTAAAGAAAGGAAAAGTGTATTGATCTAACTCTCTTAAATTCACTTCCTTCATTTAGAGCTCTTTGTGTGTCCTATGGTGCTTCCACTTTGGTGTCTCGAGTGAGGATGTAAAGTTTTTTTAGATATAACTAAGACCATGGCCATGCCGGTAGTAGTAATCTAGCCATGAAATTCATTGTGGCTAGATGCCCCATGCTCCATGCTCATACCATACATCATCTGACTAGATGTTCCATGCCCCATGCTCATACCAGAGCATCATTTGGCTAGATGTCCCATGCTCCATGCTCATACCATAGCATCATTCAGTTGGATGTCCCATGCCCCATGCTCATATCATAGCATTATCAGTCTATCTCTTGGTCACTTTTGTGTTATCTCTTGCTCACTTCCATCAGTATAATTAACAATAGATGTCAAATCGTCACATAATTTTGAAAAATGATTAATTAATGACTGTTATTATAAATTTTTTACTCCAAAATTAATGGGACTAGAGATAAATATAATGAGTCAAATTTAATGACCTATCATATGTTAAAATTTATTTAATTTAATTATTTTTAATATTTATAGTACATTTTTTTAGTTGGTGTCTTTTAAATTTTAAATTTATATAAATTATAACTTTTTTTGGATATTTTATTAAATTTGAATATTTTAAATAAGTTAATATAAATTTTTAGTTTTTAAAATATATACTATTTTTTTTTATGAAAATAGATGAAGCCATTGTATTTTATTATAAACTACTTCAAGAGACTCCAAGAGGAAAGAAGTAGTAAAGAAAACCTCTCTTTGTGGCCGAATGAACAATATATATTTAATGAGAAACAACCAAAATCTGCCCAAAAAACAAATCATGAGCATATTCAAAACCAAAATACTACAGGAGTAGCCTAAAACCCCCTAGCATTCTGTTAGATACTAAATGAAGAGACTGCTTATAATGCCCTACCAAGGGATCGAAAAGAATTAACCTAAAGTTTTACTAAGTTTGCCAAATATTTAAAAAAAGAAAGAAAGAATAACATACACGTCTAACATACAGTAGTGGAAGCAATAACATACAATCATACATAAGAAAACATAACATATTACATTCCTTAAGGATCCCATGATGTTAAGTCACATTTAAATTTAATTAATACTAGTCTAATAAGTAACACATCCATATGAAAGCACAACTACAAGTCCATTCCACTTAAATAATATACATTTGTTCTGAATACCACTTGGCAATAAAATTTTGAATGCCCAATCATCCATTGTACATGACACAGGGTATGAAAGGCTAAAAGAATATTCATTTATAAAAATAGATTACATCATCCCTTTCGGATCCACGATACAAAGTACAATACAATAAATGAAACCATCCATCACAAAGATATAACTATCCATCATAAAGATACAACCATCCATCATAATACATAGGGATAGAAAGAATGGAAATGTGGACAAAGAAACTCCAACCATGGGATCTATTGGCATTATGATTATTTTTGTCATTAGTGACAACACTTACTCAATTATGAATGCTTACCGAGCATCCAGTGGTTACCTTGTAAGCTTAGCAGTTATGCAGTTTACACTGAGCATTCCTGAAGCTACCGAGTAAATACAAGCAATGTGAAGAACAATGGTGTCTACCAAACATTAAGTTTGTGTCATGAAGATTTAGTGTAAATTGAGCGTTGAAAGAAGTAGTGTTTACCAAGTGAAGCATGGTAAACTCAGTGTATAGTATCTACAGAGTGACACTACATCTACTAAGTCACCAGTGGTTACTGAGTTCAGAACTACATCAAGTGATTAGTATGGACCAAGCCTTCACTTCTACCAAGTGCATGATGATGTTGAGTAATGCAGTGGATGTCATGTATCAGAAGGTCATTGAGTCACTTCAGTAAACTTGAGTTATTTACTGTTGGGCTAACTTTGTAATATATTTGTTCACTTGTATTTTGGCCGACCTTGCAATTTTGTAAATTTGAAAGGTATATATATGAAAGGAATAGCGAAGTAATGTGAAGAAATTTTGAAAAGTATCTATGAAGGATTTTCAATAGTAGTTCAAGGAATGCATCAAGGTCAATACAGAGGTAGAAAAGTTATATTCATCACATAAGGTGATCAGTGCATAAAGGATCTTATCAACAATTAGTTGTAAGTAGATCCACTGCTTCATCTTAATAGGTGAATCAATTTTCTAAATCCTCTAACAAGGTAGCCTTAACAGTCTCTATATAAATCTCCTGACTGAGTACATACTTCATTGTATGTTTGTAAATCCTCTAACAAGGTGGACCTAGCAGTCCTTTGTGCTCCTAATCGGGCAAATCACCAGAAGTGGTTAATGTAAGCCTTAATAGGCCAACTTTATGTTGTAGTATTGAAGTTTTGTGGGTATCATCCCCACCCCAATTTTACTTTCTATTTGAAAGGTTTTTGGGTCACCAAAATATTGTGTTCTTTTGTGTAATGAATGTTTTATGTTTTAGATCTAATGCATGTAGTAGCATAGATGGATGTGTGGTAAATTAATGAAAATTTTTAAGGTTACTAATTCACCCCTCCCCTCTTAGTAACCTGTCATATCTTGAATATTTCCAACAATTGGTATCAGAGCTTTGTGGTTCTTAGGATAAAAGTTTGGCAGCTTGAGCAAAGATCTAAAAGACAAATGGAGATATTTAGACTTGACAAGGCAATTGAAAATGAAAAGCTAGATCTAGAGATGGCCATAGCTCAACTCAAAGAAGCAAAGGAGCATCTTTCCCAATCCCTAAAAAGAAGGAAGGAACTTGCAAGACAAATGGATGACCATCAGTATTTTGAAGAAAAGATTGAAGACCTTTTACCATCAAGTAGCTCAGATGAAGCTAATGAGGCAATCAATGAACTCCTAGCAAAGAATGGCTCTCTACAGGAAGAAGTCAGAAAACTTAAAAGAGAACAAGAAATCCAATCAATCAGGCTATTTAAAATTTTGGAACAAAGAAATAACGCAAATGAAGACTTGGAGGCAAGAAATAATCAATCCAATCAACATGAAGAGCTCATTGATCAAATCTCTAGAGCAAATGAAGAAATCAAGATTCTCAAAGCACATAATGAAAGAATAAGAAGTGATCTAAATTGTGAAAGGAAAATTAATGAAAGAATATTGAGAGAACTGAGATGTGAAAAGAAAATTGTTGAAAAATTAAAGAATAAGCTAAATACTAAAACAAAAATCAATGAAAGAATGTTGAAATCACAAGAAGACATGAATCAACTAATTTAGAAAAATGAGCAGAATCTTCATAAGCAAAAAGGTAAAGTAAGACTTGGATACAATGAAGAACAAGGTGAATCTTCCAAGAAAGGTGCAAAAAGGAATCTAAAACCCTCATACAATCATTGTGGGAAAATTGGTCATACATCAAACAAATGCTGGAGCAATGGAAAAGGAAAATTCAATGGAAAGTGCTATAACTGTAATCGGCATGGTCACAAAGCCAATGAATGCAAGGAGAAACCAAAATTTGAAGGTAATTGTCACAAATGTAAGAAGCATGGTCATAAGGAATCTCAATGCAAATCCAAATCATTCAATCCAACTAAACAACTTGTAAAGGAAATATTTGGATGGGACTACAATACTTGGTGTAGATGTCATTATTGTGGAGAATATGGAAACACTGGTATAAATTGTGCAAGGCATCACCTAAGGAAGAAGGACACTACTATAAGGTGTTACATATGCACTGAACTTGGTCATATAGCTAAAAATTGCATGAATATAGAAAAAATTGAAGATGAAAAGAAAGCAAGGGCTGACAACATAAGGAAACAAATGAAGCAGCAATGGATTCCTAAATCCACTGAAGATACAAGCTCAAATCATGGAAGTGAAGTCACTTAAGAAGTGGGTGACTCCATCCCCTCAAACTAAATTCTTAAGAATGTGTTGGAGCTATACTCAATAAGGAAATCATAAGCAGTTCCAAGAAATATGAGGAATGTAAATGATCCAATCAATATTACAGATACACCAGGATCATAGAAAGGTTATCTTTCACCGATTGCATCAGACTCCACCGAGGAAAGTGGTTAAAGAACTTACCGAGCAAGGTCAGGAGTAAAAGGAATTTGGTTTGTCTACCGAGTTGATACTCTTGTCGAGTTAGGTTAGTGGATTATAGTTTGTCATGCACTACAACAGTATGGTACCTAGCATTAATGGTGAACTTTTTATCAAAATGGGAAAATTAAACTTCATTTTTCATCATATCCTTAGAACAAAGAGATTCCTAGGTGTATTCAAGAAATTTCAAGTGATTTTGAGCAAATTTACAGTTAGGGAATTTATTCAAAGATTTCCATCACTTACCAAGTAGCAATGACATCCAAAAGCACCAACACCAACAAGACAAAAAGAGGATCAAAGATGTTGGTCAAGGGTGTAGGATGGAAAGCACCAAATTTCAAGTTAGTTCCTGTAGTGGCAAAGGCACTCGACCCTAATGGCACACAACCACAAATTCCACCAAAGGTACTTCTGATTAATGATATCCAAACTCATTTTAAATGTTCAATTCAAGAGATAGGAACCCTAGAAATGGATAGTGCTTTAGAAGAAATGCATGTTGATGGGTCATTGAAACTCGAGCACAAGCATTTGGAAACAAAAGGGTTGACTCACATATCACACCTACCAAGAAGATTTTAGATAAAATGGATTAGGTATATTCTTAGCCATGTTCACAATGGTTAGTTATGGTTGGAGTGGCCTGTATTCATCACCAAAAAGATGATTCACAAGATTACTGGCCTTCCCATTCTGAGGAAAGATAAATCCACCAAAACCCTAGGTCAGGATGAACTCCAAAAGAAAACCCTAGCTGAGTGGGATGGTAGAGGCTTAAAAATTAGCACTGTTATCGATATAGAGCTGAGGTTCAAAATTCATGTAATTGCTCACAAGATTTACAATTCTAGTCATTTGAACAGTGTGCCACGTGAGGCAGTAGACTTAGCATTCAAAGTTGTGAAGAAAAACTTGTAATATGACTTGTAAGAGCTACTACTAAGGAAACTAAACAAGAATATGGATAGCATCAAGTCATCAAAGAACAATCCTTGCAAATTCAGTTCTTTGTTAACATGTCTCTTCTTTTATGTGAAAAAATTCTTTCCTTCCAAAGGTTTTTTCATATGGAGAAAGCATGTTCCCATTTTGTATTAGATAAATGAGTTTATAGTAGAAATGGGTGTAAAATTCGACATTATAATGGATAATTATTTTGAAGACTTCAAAGAAAGGATGAAAAACAAGTTTAGGATTCCTCCTAATTGTTGAGGACTACAAAGATGATGTACATTTCATGGTAGACTACGATAGAGTATACATTAGGCAGTTAGGACCTGAGTTGCATGGGTGAAACCTCTCCCTTATGAGGTAAAAATTGATGAAACCAAGGACATCATTGAAGCACTAGTAAATGAGCCTATAGATCCCAAGAAACCAATTTTTGGTACTTATGATGAGGCAAAAGCCAGGATTGAATTAGAAATCAAGCTACCTCAAGCAATCAACAAAGGTAAGAGAAAGATTTATAATGCTAAGTTTCTGGATTAGATTGTGTAGATATTTTTCATCAATGTTTCGAATCACACTACATGATCCATCATCAGGATGAGAGAGAAAGAGGTGTCAAACAATGTGTAAATCTGATTGCATTAAGAGAAAGATTGCTAAGATGAAAACTATCACTGATCCCTTAATGCTTACTGAGTGAAAAGGAGAGGATGAAGAAGAGGATCAAGAACAAGACAATGAAGAGCAAGAATTAGAAAAAGAGGTAGAGCTAGCAAAGAAGAAAGGGAGGCTCATCATTACTAAAACCCCAAAGGCCTCCACAACTATTTTTACCAGGAGAGGTAAAGGAAAAAATAATGATGAAGTAGTATTCAACAAGCCCCAACTTACCTTCCAAGAAAGGTTGAAACAGATGGAAGAAGGAGCTGGCATCGAAAACTTCAAAGCTTTAAAGATTGAAACTAGAATTGATCTAGAGAAGATGTAGATTAAGGAGATAGTACTCACCGAAATGGGAAAGTGGAAGTATTCCCCAGACTTGATTGCTCCTTAGATCTCAAAAGAATTATTAGTAATACTACAACCAAGGTGGGAATCAGTCACACAAACACCAAAAGACATCTATGAACAATCCTTAAAGAATCTATTACCAAATCTCACTGAGGTAGAAGTAAAGCCAGCCATGAAGAATAATGAAGGTAAAATGATGATTAGATTTCAAACATGTTTGATTCTAATTAAGGACATTGAGCATGTTGTAAGAGATTCAACAAACATGTGGAAGAATATCTATCATCTGCATAAGCCTAGTGATGATCTAGTTGTGATCAAGGATGATGATGGTGACAGTGATGATGAAGATGACAACATTCCATGTGCTACTATTGATATTGGAGATTATTAGGCACTAAGGGTTGATGATCAAGAGAAAGGGGAAGAATCTAAAGAGGAAGACAAGGAAGAAGATGACCTAATGAAGATTGCAGCATAAGTCATTGCTTCCCTTCCTCACTCTCCACCTAAGCCAAAAACATCATCAAGGCTGGAGACAACTTCAACAGGATTGATTGCATCTACATTAGAAATATCATCTGCTCCTGCCACCCCAGAGCTCCAAGCATCTTCTATGGAAGTATCGGTTACTTCATCTACCAAGCGGTAGCTCTCTTCATCAACACCTGAGCAATCAATCATGGGATCATCAACTGTGCCAACTTCTTTTGCTCCATGTACAGTGAGTTTGACAACCCATTCTACAATTTTTTCTACCACAGCTCTGACTGCACCAATCTCTATTAGTACTTCAATTATAAATATTCCAGCCTATACATTACCTATTGGTACATCATTTTTGGGAAGCACATCAATTTTGGATATAGTTGGTACTTCTCTCAGTTTTCCTCCAGTTGGACCAATTCAAGTTTTTTCTACTAGTCCATCTAGATCAACTATTGTTTCTATTTCTAAATCCAAGGAAGTAAGCACTGAAGTAAAACCTAAGACTCCTCTAAAAATTCTGCTTACTAGTAAGAAAATTGATGAAGATTTAGACTTGGATAAAGAAATTATTATTCCCAAGATAGATTTAGACACCGCCTCAGCCAATGAAATGAGAATGGTCAGTCAGCTTTTGGAGCTAAAGGCAAGGCAGAAGCAACTAAGAGAAGAGAGGGATAGAGAATAGACAATAATTGAGAATGCCAAAAATATATTTACTAAAGCTATTAATGTTGATGTTGATCCATCTCAACACATTTTTTTACAATTAGAAGAGGCTGTAAATAAGTTCAATGAGGACACCTCTGGGCAAGAGAAGTTCAGTGAAAAGGTAGAGAAGAAATTTGACAATAATGTGCTTAAGCACATTGCTCAGCACATTGTAATAAAGCGGGTAGAATTATCCTCAATTTTGAGAAACCCTGAGCAGTCTTTTACAAATGTAACATTACTTTTTGGCAAGCTTTGTGATGTTACCGAGTACACCAAGGATGTTAAAGAAAAATTAAATAAGATAGATGTGGAAATGAAGGCTAGTGCTCAAAAGTTATAGCTTGACCATAGTTCAAGCTCTTCACATCACATGAAGGTGAAATTTTTGTCAGAAATGTAGGCAGAATTACTTAGAGAAGAAGTCGGGATCAGATCTACACTAATTGATATCCATAATATGATCCTTCCAGTCATGGACTAAATGCAGAAACATATTGCCTATTCAAAAATATTGATTCAAGACAACAATTTTTCTATAACAGATCATATAATTGAACTTTCTACAGAAGTTCAAATGGCTCTCTCTACTTGCAAAATTTTGCAAGATAATTGGGATAAGACATTATTTCTTATTCTCAAGGTACACTCCAAATTTCTCTCACATTTTAGTGTCTCTATTTGAATTTATTGTATATATTCTTTGGCATTATTGTCAAAAAGTGGGAGTATGAGACGAACAAGAGAAGAGAGCAAGGGGAGTCAAAGAGACATTGTGGAGAAATAAAAATAAATTGACATTTGTATAGATAAAAGCTATGCATGCCATATGTATGGGGGACATATGTAAGATATGTATATAGCAGATTTACAAAGATCAATTTTGGTAAATCAAAATTAGAATGTTAGTTAACATAAGTTTTGGTTCATAAGTGTTTTTGTCACTAATGCCAAAGGGGGAGATTGTTGGCATTATGATTATTTTTGTCATTAGTGACAACACTTACTCAATTCTAAATGCTTACCGAGCATCCAGTGGTTACCTTGTAAGCTTAGCAGTTATGTAGTGTACACTGAGCATTCCTGAAGCTACCAAGTAAATACAAGAAATGTGAAGACCAGCAGTGTCTATCGAGTTTCTCAATGTCTACCAAGCAGTAAGTTTGTGTCATGGAGATTTAGTGTAAACTGAGTGTTGAAAGAAGAAGTGTTTACCGAGTGAAGCAAGGTAAACTCAGTGTGCAGTATCTACCAAGTGACACCACATCTACCGAGTCACTAGTGGTTACCAAGTTCAGAACTGCATCAAGTGATTAGTATGGACTGAGCCTTTACTTCTACTGAGTGCATGATGATGCTGAGTAATGCAGTGGATGTCATGTATCAGAAGGTCATCGAGTCAATTCAGTGAACCTGAGTTATTTACTGTTGGGCTAACTTTGTAACATATTTGTTCACTTGTATTTTGTCGACCTTGCAATTTTGTAAATTTGAAAGGTATATATATGAAAGGAATAGAAAAGTAATGTGAAGAAATTTTGAAAAGTATCTATGAAGGATTTTCAATAGCAGTTCAAGGAATACAGCAAGGTCAATACAGAGGCAGAAAAGTTATATTCATCACATAAGGTGATCAATGCATAAAGGATCTTATCAACAATCAGTTGTAAGTAGATCCACTACTTCATCTTAATAGGTGAATCAATTTTCTAAATCCTCTAACAAGGTAGACTTAAAAATCTCTATATAAATCTCCTAAATGAGTACATACTTCATTGTATGTTTGTAAATCCTCTAAGAAGGTGGACCTAGCAGTCCTTTGTTCTCCTAACAGGGCAGATCACCAGAAGTGGTCAATGTAAGCCTTAATAGGCCAACTTTATGCTACAGTATTGAAGTTTTGTGGGTATCATCCCCACCCCAGTTTTACTTTCTATTTGGAAGGTTTCTGGGTCACCAAAATATTGTGTTCTTTTGTGTAATGAATGTTTTATGTTTTAGATCTAATGCATGCAGTAGCATAGATTGATGTGTGGTAAATTAATGAAAAGTTTTAAGGTTACTGATTCACCCCTCCCCTCTTAGTAACCTGTCATATCTTGAATATTTCCAACAGGTATCAATAGACGGATCTCAATGGTAAGAGTAAAAAACACTACCACCCGACCATGTGGTAACCCAAAAAGGCCCACTCGCATCGAGCTAAGGAGATAGTCTCAAGTCCCAAAGAGGAGAGCAATCCAAATATCAAAAGAAATCTCTAAGTCTAGGAAACCCTAAAAGTAATCGAACTCAAAGGTTCCAAGATAAATATACATTTACACCTAGAGGCACACAAAGACACATAGGGAATCTACTATGTAAGTAGGCAAGTGAATGCTAGAGTTACCTTGGCAGTCTCTTAGGACCCCAACCCCCTAGTAACCCTATGTGGCACTAGTATCCTCTTGTATTAACAAGACATTCTAATGATGCATGGTCACAACCAAGCATTCTCTCTACTCCCATCTTAGTCAATACTAGCACTTGAGGCATGGGCAAGAACATACAAAGACTCTTATTAGGTTCATTTTACTCTCATTTAGTGTAATGTTTTCACTTACTAAACAACTTACAATGGGTTATCTTGGTAGCCACTTAGGGCCTCGACCTCCATTGCAAGCCACTTCTTTACATTACATATAGATAACCTACCCTAAGCTCATGAAATTACAAATCAAAGAATCATAGCATATCACCTCAATCCTATACAAGTGATTGGAAAGCATGAAAAGATAAATCACAATAACCCATCAGTTCTCTACAAGCAACTAGAAAGTGTCCCAAAAATATTGATCGAAGACTCATAAATGATTAAGTCAAATATATCATAGCATTCATCTTGCTATCCCACAATGACACTGAAAACGATAACCAACAGTATAATCACACTCATCATAGAGCATACCAACACATTACCATGGATGAGTTTAAAAGATCAAGATCAAATCAACATAATACCACAATCACAACTCCCAAGCCTCTGGTAGACATCCTAAAATTGGTCAACACTCTAGTCAACCCAAACCCAAAACATAGATAACATACAGATAACAAAGTGTAGGTTTCATAGTTTGGTTTGATTTTGAAAACATATTGTTGAGTTAAATGTAAGGTTTTCAATTTTCCTTTCAATGTATGTTTCAAATAGATGAGGTTCACAGGTTTACCCTTACTAATTAACCCATTCTTATATTCAAATAAAATATAAAATTACCCCTATTTGATTTTAAGTCAATTTTCTAAAATACACTAAGGGTAATCATTTATTTAAATTATTAAAATAATAACTATTGATCTTTTAATAAAAATAATTTCAGTTTTATTAAAGTTAATATCATTATTATTAAAAGAAATCTAAAATCTATTAAATATCTCCATTTATTAATTAAACTTAATTAAATTTCATTAAATTAAATTAATTAATAATTGTATAAAATAATAACTATATTAATATTTTTATTAATAAATAATAACTAACAAAATTATTAATGGTTTACTATATGTAAATATATTAATTTTTTTATTATTAATTAATATTAATTAATAATAAAATTTTCATACAAAAAGTATACGTATATATATATATATATATATATATATATATATATATATATATATATATATATATATATATATATATATATATATATATATATATATATATATATATATATATAACAACTATCAGCTATCCCATAAAGGGAGGCTGTCGTGTAGTGTAACTTGCTGTCGTAGGGCCTATGACTATAGTGGTACGCTATACCACTGCTATCACAGTACCTGCAACAACAGTTGTCACTGCTGATAGGTATAATGGAGGGGGGTGTGGAGATTTCCCACCCCTCCCAAATACATTTAAATTTTCTTTTAAATTTTATTTGTTTTGATTGTTTTGTTCTATAATAATTTTATATATAAATTTTTAAAAATCAAATACCTTCCTCCATATATAATAATAATAATAATAATAATAGTTCTAGCATTAGTCTAATAGGGAAAATGCAACCAACTGGTTGAATTTTCTCTTTAAACTTTCCTTTTTTAATTTCAAAACCCCTTTGCAGTTTAAATCTAATTTGTAAAATTACTGAATAAGGAATTTTAAGATGTTTTAATCTCTACATATGCAGAAGAAATCAACATGCATAGGAGCAATTCCAAATTGAAATATTTGTCACAAAGAAATATTTAGATAACCATTTCATAGTCATGAAGAAGATAGGAAAAGAAATAATGTAATTAACTGTGCAAATCGAACACAAGAATCTATCTGAATTCTGATGCTAAAATCGTGATGCCCAAAAAAATTTGTGAGAGAGATTTCTCCTCTCAAAACCTTCTCTCTTCCAAAAATTTCTTCTCCCAAAATTCGTGGTTCCTTTCCCATAACTTCTGTCCTTTGAAAATGAACCCTCAAATGTTGATAATGAATTCTCTCCTAAATTCAGGGCACTAATTGTGTGATCACTCAAGAGGACTCCTTGCTTACAACTTCTTAACTCTTTATTAACTTTTCTTTTACATTTTCATGCACGCTTTATGCAAATTAAAATATCTTTATTAAATTCACTTGACTTCTCTTTTTAATTAATTTATTAAATTTTAATCTCATGCACACTTTATACAATCTTAAAATTTTTTAATAAATTAATATGTTTTCCATTCTTAATTTATTTTCAAAGCATTAATTGATAAAATATTTATTAACTTAAGTAATAATAATATTTATCATTTATTTAAAAATAATCTCTTAAATATATTATTACTAAATTAAATAAATATTATTACGCTCTAAAATTAAACTATAATTTTTTGTTTAAATTTAATTCTTTTTATTTAATTAATTTTTCAATTAATTAAATATAATTAAATATTAAAAATATCATAACAATTTTTCACTAAATTAAATCATTAATTAAATCATTTAATTATAATTAATTAAAAGAAAAATCACCAAAGACGTATAAAACGAAATATGAGAACCCATCATAGAAAAACACATACAAGATCAACCTAAAGTGGTTACAATCATGAATTCATGCCATATGACGCATTCAAAAGGTAATCAACTCAGATACTTGTACTAATTTTCTAGGACAATTGGCTTAAAGGTTGAGGATTTGGACTCGAGAATTTATCTCCCCTCTCTTACCATTGAGATAATGTGAGGCCTCACCTTGACCCATCGTAGCATAGTGATACATTATTATTATTTTGATACTCACGACTCGAGATGTCGAGACATTATCTGATCCTTTGAACATATTATATTATTTCATGTTGTGTGATGTTACTTTCAGAGATTTGATGTTTGTCATTTAATGTTTTATGGATATGTATGTTGATGAAATAAGTAAATGTAGGATTAACACTTTGATTAAGAGGTTTTAATGGTTAAGAATTGAGTAGGATGAGAGAAACCTTGACTGATTTATAGATGTATGTTTTGATTATGTGATTTCTTGATATGTATATACATGTGTGCATGTGATTTTATGGGACTACTGATGTGTGCAATGAGTATGTAGGATATTTTAGCCGAGAAACCTGACGAAGGAACGAAACTGATCCCTATGTGCTATTGTGGAAACCTTGTTGTTCATAACTAAATTATATTATGAGATGTATGAATGTATCTTTCTGTGATTAGTAAATGTTAATGTTTGTAACTGTATTCTTATAGTATCACTTGACACTCGTGAATTGTTTATGCTTTCAACGTACTAGCTAGGCTTAACTGTGTAACCTTTGGACCTAAGTTGGATTAAGTTAGTGTCATTTTTGCTAATTTTTTTCTTAATCGAGTTTAGTCAACCCTAATCCAAATTAGTGCTTAATTTGCATTTTGGAGTTGTTAGACGGTCTTAATTATTTCTAGCTTTTGTTTGGTTCCAAATCAATTCCTAAAGCTTTAAAACATGAAATCTTTATACCCAATGGGTATGGGTATGGGTTGGGGGCAATTTCCACCCCCTAAGCCCCTTTTGTTGACTTTTGAGGTCACTCAAAAAGTCTATTTTTGCCTTTGTGTGAAAATTGAAAATGGTTATCATGAGTTGCATCACCTCAACTCCACTTAGTGATTAACCTTAGGATTGGTTGAGTTAGAAACATCTAGATTTGTAGGTGAGTGGGGAAAGTTATTGCCTTTTTTGGTGGTTGAGTTTGGATCATATTTAGAGGCCCTTCTTGGAGTAGCTTTGGTTGTTACCCAATCTCTACTTTTAAAGAGGAGTCTTGGAAGATTGAAGGCAAGGAAGGAAAAGCTCTTCTCAAATTGATCATTTACCATAACCTCTTTGTGAAGGTAGGAGTTCTTCATCTCCCTTGTTCATATTTTTCATGCTTGTTTCATGCTTATGCTATTGTGTTGTTATTAGGATGCTTTTATGTATGTTGAGAATGTTGGGAAGGATTGAAACCATGTTTCTTGAATGCTTTTCTTTCATGTTCTTGTTTGAATTTCAAAGTTTTCTTGTATGGGTGTTTTGGCAATACTCACCCTTGGATAGGGCAGAAGTGGCCAATTTTGAGAAAGGTCTTTCTAGTTGGACACCAACAATGTAGAGTCTCTTCTTAGGATGAGAAGAGGGAGAGAGGGTAGGGTGTATGGGCCCCTACCTGTCAGCACAAACCTCGTATGAGTTTTGGCATGATAAAATGGAAGAATAGAAGTTCTTGAATTATAGCCCCGATTGGGCACCTATTTTGGTGTGTGTCTGACATCTCCTGTTGGAAAAATCCACCTTTCCCTAGTTTTGATTCATTGTGAATCCTATTGTGAAAACCTAGTATGAATATGCATGTTTGATTTTGCCTCTTGGTCATGCTTGTTTTTCACCTAATCAGATTTTGTTCCCTCCACAATCTTAGTAATGTATTGCACAAAATGATATGGATCCCTTGATGAGGGACATGAAGGAAATTATTTGATTGTTGAAAATTTAGGATTTAAATCCTATGAAAATTGTATTTATCACTTTTTTGTAATGGCAACAACACCGAGTTTTCTTCCTGGTTCTTTCCCGGCTAAGCCTTCGAATCAGGTTTGCCAATAAAATAATGGTTGAGTATTATTGTTTCTCATGAGATTTAATTATAATTTTTAGTTAATATGAATGCACATAAAAAATAAGATGAAAATGATGTAGGTTCAATTAGGCAAAATTTCAAGTTTTCTTATATGTTGAAAGCAAAAAAAAATATGTTATGAATGAAGTTTCAGTTTTTCGTGATTATGGGAAATAAAACAATTTTGCATTGTTGTTGTTAAAATGGATCTTGTATTGTTAACAATACTATTAAACTTCATGTTAAACCAATAAAAAAAAATAATACCCCCTTTTGTCAATAAAATAGTTCCTTGAAAATCTATACTTAGTATAAATTAAGACTTCAAAAAAAATTTGCTCCAAAGAGTAAAAACTCTCTAGTTTTTGTATGGGGAACCAATTTAATTCCCCTCATAGTAATAGAGAATCTTTAAAAGATTCCCTTTTATATTTTGGTTGAATAATATAAATTAATTAATCAAATTATAAATAAATATAACAATTTAAGAAAAAAGCTTTTAAACTTATTAAACTATCCTAAATATCTATTTACCACCCATAAACTTTATTGCATTTAACCTCCAACATGGTGCTAGCTTTTGGTCTAGACTTGAAAAAGTTTTTAAAACCAAAGTCAAATAAGGTTGTCTTAGGGTGACATCACCCTGTACCTCCATCTTAGCCTTGTGCAGTGGTCGATTTCATTTGGGGAATGGGCTGAGTTTCTTTGTTTAGTGTTGGAAACTGAATTAAATGTATATTCTTCCCCCTTGTCCTTGGGTGCCACCTTACTACTGGGTTAGCGTGTGGTACAGTTTTGGGCCAAAGTGTCTAGTGCTTGGGAAGAGCATGGGGGGTGTAGGTGTAGGGTATAGTTTAGAGGGTAGGTTAGTGTTAGTGGGAATAGATTAGTTTAAGTTTTAGGTTAGTGGTTTTCTTTTGTAGTTATTTAAATTAAGATTGTTTTTAATTACATATTAATAAATCTGATTTGCTTAGTGTTAGGTTTGTTTATTTAGTAAAGTTAGTTTATGATTGTAGTTAGTTTAGTTTAGTTTAAACTTTAGTTAGTAATCTTAATAAGATTACATTAGTTAAAGTTTTTAATTTAATTGAGTTTTAGATTAGTTAGATTTAATTTAGATTAGTTAAATTGTTATTTTAAAAGTTTTTTGTAGGATTAATTATAAGTTTAGAATTGCTTAGAACTTATGATAATTAAAAGAAATTGATAGTTTAGTTTTTTTTTAGGTTTTTAAATTTGATTAAGGCTAATGTATGATGAGTAAATCGTTTTATAGTTGAATTTTTTTATGGATAAGTAAGAGTTATTGGGTATGTATAATTATGTTTTTATTATTATTTTATTGTTAGTAAATATTAGGATCTTAGTAGATTTAATATTAAAGTAAAAGATTATGTTATCAGGTTAAATTATATTATCCAAAACTATTTCAAGCATCATTGTCACCTAAACGAAATAACGTAACCAAAAGTTGATACAAACCTAATAACAAGTATTTAACCATTGAAATGAATTTCTTCTCATAATGATAAAATTAAGATGAACATAGTAAATCTGTTGTCGCAATTCAAATCTTAAACCTTAGTAAACTTTATTTTTATTAAATTAAAAAAAATTTATGTGGTTTGCGCCCGAGTTTTGGGAATGACAGATAATGCGATAGGGTATGCTCATCCTAGCAATTCAGGGATGTTGATACTCGGTGCCTGCAATTTGCATAAAATTCACACATGTACAAACACATATATACTAAGCTAAATAGGCAATGGTAGGAAGTGGTGCATCATGTAGATCCTGACTAGCAGGTGACTACGAATCCCTTCCTTAACCACATTAGAAAAATTATACATAAAGAAAATATACATGCACACTATATACATGTAGTATGGGTAAGTATCCATAAGAAAACACATATGATAATCCATCTAACTAATGATTATCAATAACTGAAATCACTCTAATAATCACCATGCATACATGAAGTAAATAATACCAAGTAGTCTCATCATAAAATTAACTGAATATGAAATAATATCTGATAATCTAAAAGATAGTGCTACTAATCATCAAGCATAAACTAGCCTAAAAGAGTTCAACAATAATAACAAAATGCAAGCTAAGGGAAGGTACTACACTTCTCCCAACACTCATTCTGAACCTTTATCAACTATTAATGAATTGGGTAATGATGTTGAATCCCAATCAATTAACCCTTTATCCAAAGAAACCCCTTTATTGGCTAGCCAATTAGCTAACCTATTAGCCTCCCTAAAGCAATGTGAGATTTTGAATTCTACAAATTTAAAAAGTAACACCCTCACCTCCTAGACAATGTAGTGGATCTCCCAACTAGTAGAGTTTCCTGATGTAATAGCTAAAGTTGTAATTTGAGAATCCCCTTCTATTTGGATTCTTCAAATGCCATTAGAAATTGCAAGACCAATTCCCAAATGTAAAGCCCTTGCCTCGGTAATGTTATTAGAACCAATTGGAATCCTAGAACATGTTGCCCTAATAACTCAAGAATTAGAATCTCGTAAGGCATAAATTGGCCCTAAAATCCCAAGGTTTCCTTTTCAAGCTCCATCAAAGTTTAGTTTAACAAAATCTTTATCAGGCAGATCCCACTTAATGTCCTTCCTTCTTTCTGTCTTATTTTGTTTGTCAATTAACACTCCTTTGAAGGGGATAGAAATGAGTGGCCACCAATTCGATACCTTGGAATTATGATAGGAGAAAAGTAAAGACAGTAACTTAGATCTAGATGTATATGCATTGATCATCTTAGACACTGATTTTTCCACAACCTCACAAACTTGATTTACTCAACATCTCTCTTGTTTTTAATATATGCTAATATTTCACAGTTATTAATTAAATATATTTAGATGATTAATTAAACATATTAATCTTAAAAATATTACTTATTAAAAAAATCCATATAATATTTAGAATGTTAATAGAAAATAGAGATTCAAAAGGTTATAAAATGATAAAAATCTAGTTAAATTTAATATTAAAAAATACATACATACGTACGTATGTACATACGTACATACATACATACATACATACATATGTTGAAACTTATATTATAGTAAGAAATATGGTTAAATAATTTGATTACTATTTATATATGATTTATATTCGAAAAACTATAGAACAAAGTTAATTAAATTTTCATATTAATTTATTCAATTTATTATTAATAATTTACCGCTATAAAATTAATACATTCATTAATTAATTTAAATTACATTTTAAAAATTTGTATGCTAAATTAGTTAATATTTTCACTTTATTTTCTTTATTTTTATTTTTATTTTTATATGTTAAAAAACCTTGTTAAAAGTGACTTCACAAAACAAAATTATAATAATATAAAATATAATTTAGAAAAGTTATAAAAGCAATAAAAAAAAAAGAAATGTCTAAATTCATTATATTCATAAGTCTAATTTAATTTAATAGTAAAAATTATGTTAAGAAAAGTTATAAAATGTAAAAAAAGTTAAAGTTCAATATCTTCATAAATCTAATTTAATCTAGTAGTAAAGAATATGTTAAGTTATAATAAAAAGATGGAAAAGTTTAAGTATATGTACAAATTATATCATAAAAAAAATTGTTATGAACAATTCAAATCTAATTAAAAACATATATGTAATTTTAAATAATTTTTTAGTTTTATTTAATAATTTACTTTAATAATTTCTTATTTTTATTTAATTATTTACTTTAACCTAATAATTTACTTTAAGAATTTTTTTAACTCAATAATTTACTTAAAAATTTCTTATTTTCATTTAATACTTTACTTTACAATGCATTAAAATATACTATAAATATTTTTAAAAATAAACTAAATAAATTTTAAGATGCCATAGAATTTGAGAAATGACTCATATTATATATATTTAATTTGAGTATAGAAACCTCATAAAATAGTCGTTACTCAACTATTATTAAAAATATGTAAGGATTTGATAGAGTCATTTATTAAACTGACAAAAGGAACAAAAACATAGGCTAGATGATGCTATGGTATGAGCATGGGTAGAGGCATCTTGCCACTGCTGACCATGTTAGCCACATGACAGAGCTATAAAGTGTTGGATACAATTGGTTAATTGTGTGTTGTTTTTGATGTTACATAGATGTCATATCAGTTGAGAGTCGGTGCATGCCAAGCTCACTTGGTCAATGAAGATAGTTTTCCCTATCTACCGAGCATTTCTAAGATTACTCTGTGAAAAGACAGTGTCTACCAAGCTCACTCAGGCATCGATGGAAATTATGCAAAACAGAGTGTTAACAGAGCTCACTCGGTTGACAAAGAAAAGTTGAACAAAGTTAGTGTTAACCGAGTTCACTCGGTTACGAAAAGAATTTTGTAAGTTCATAGTATTAACCGAGCCTCTGTTGGTTAACACAAGAGGTCATTTCAAAATTAGTTTCTACTAAGTTGGGTTGGCTAACGAAGGATTTTATTATTTTGGCATTATTTACCTATTGATTCTAGTTGACTATGGTAATGAATATTGGTTATTCTAATTTGTATTTGAGCTGACTGGACAATCTGGAAGGTATAAGTAAAAGGTCAAGTTGTGATTTCAAAGTATGCAAGAAGTTTTGATTGAATTGAAATAGAAAAAAAGAGGAAGCGAACTTGAAGGATAAGCCAGTATCCTTATGAAGCAGAAAAGTAATATTCAATCAAGAAGGATTAAGTATAAACCAAAAATAAAGATACGTATTTAGCAATTTAGTTGCATCTCAATCTGGTCATTTCATTGTTACTCTCCAACCATTGTAGTAGTGATCTAAAATCTCTTAACAGAGTTGGTTTAATAACCATTTGTAAATCCTCTAACAAGGTGACAATTCCATTGAATTGTTTCAAGACCTCTAACAAGGACACTCCTAATAGGGTGATTAAATAATTTAATAGGGCCACACCTAATAGTGTTTTTTGTAACTTTAATAGAGTTGGCTCCTAATAGGGCTCACTTTAGAAGAATAAAAAAATAGTTAGTTACATTGGTGGTTTTTCTCATATTGGGTTTCCACGTTAAATCTTGGTGTCTTATGTGTTCATTTCTTTTCTCTTATGTATGCAAAATTAAGGTTAAGTATTTACTGATAACATCTTAATGATAATTTATTATCGAGTTATAACAATTTCTGTATGTTTACCAAGTATCACTAGTAATCAGTTTTATCAGTCTAAATTTTATAGTTGACATCTAAGGGATCTGGGATTTATTTTAGTGGCAACTTATTCACCCCCCCCTCCCAGTTACTCCTCTTATATTTTCAACAATTGGTATCAAAGCTTTTGGTGCTTGTAGACAAAGTTTCAAGGACCTAAGCTAAGGATCATGATGTCTTACAAAAGAGAGATTCCAAAGCTTAATAGAGATAACTTTGCAGCATGGAAAGGACTTATGAGGCTTCATTTGGCTACCATCAGTGATTAAAATGGCAAGTATCTTGATGAAGAATATAAAACTCCTATTGGAACATTATCTATTGAAGATATTGCTGAGAAAAAGAACCATAACATCATGATGATTGATATTGCATCTACTCTCAATTATGTTGAATTTGATGAGGTCAAAGACTATAAAATTGCTTTTGACATGTGGAACAAACTGAAGGAAATCTATGAAGAAGATGACAATGTAAGAAGAGCCAAAGAAGAAATCCTTAGAGGAAAATTTGATCAAATGAGGATGAGAGAACATGGAAATGTTAGAAAATATATAGAAAGAATCAAGGCCAATGTAAGTGCAATTAGAGCATCTGGAGGAGAAATCAAAGAGGAATCTGTTGTAAGTAAAAAACTTAGAACTCTACTTCCCATCTATCCAATCAGAGTGTCTACTAGTCAATAAAAGAGATGTGATTCAAATAAAAAATTAGGCCTGGATTCCCTAGGAGGAAGATTGATAGCTTTTGAACTAGACAACTTTGACAACTATGTTCCTGCTTCCAAAAATATTGAATTTGCATTTGATGCTAAACTCTCACTCAAAGAAAAAGAAAAGAAAATAAAACAAAATCAATTAGAAAGTGAAGAGGAAACCAAAGAAAGTTTTGATAGTGATCTTGAAATTTTTGAAGCCCTACTTGTAAATAAATATTCCAAGAGTAGAGGAAAGTACAAAGGAAAAATCCCTCTAATCTATTTCTCTTGTGAAGAAATTGGTCATATTGCTACTAGGTGTCCAAACAAAGAAAGAAAGGATGAGAAGAAAAGAAACAAGTACACAGGCAAGAAAGAATTCAAAAGTCACAAATCCTACAAAGAAAAAGGTAAGAAAACTTGTTTTATGGCTAAAGATTCTGATAACAATAAAGATGAAATAGTGTATATTACTATAAAAGATGAATCTGATGATGAAGGAGATAAGATGGCACTTGTCTATCATGTTAGTAAATTTGATACATGGATCATAGACAGTGGATGTTCACACCATATGACTAGAAATAAAACAAAATTTGAACATTTTGAACACTATGATGGAGGTAGTGTAAGGTTTGGAAACAATGAACCTTGTTGCATAAAATGAAAAGATCATATCTCATTAACTAATGGACTTGTATGTAGCAATGCCTATTGGGTTAATGGAATAAAACACAATCTATTAAGTGTGGAACAACTAAAAAAAATTGGATTCAAGGTAGAGTTCATGAATGGCAAGGCAATACTGCTGGATGAAAAAGGAAATTTGATTAGATTAGGCAAGCAAACAAAAGGTAACCTATTTTATCTTGATCTTAGTGATTGCTCATGTTTCATTGCTCAAGTAGAAGAAAGATAGTTATGGCACAAAAGAATATGTCATCTAAACTTTGATAATATGGTCAAGATAAGAAAACTCAGAAGAGTAAGAGGTATCCCTAGTTTGAAGAAACCTAATGTTGGATTGTGCAAAAATTGTCAAATTGGTAAAATGGGAAAGACTAGTTTTAAGAGCAAAAACTATCAGTCAAAAGATGTTTTGAAAATTGTACATACTAAATTATGTGGATGCATTGGAATAGAAAATTATACTAGAGAAAAAGTATTCATTCTTTTTCTTGATGAATATTCTAGAATGATGACTATTATGTATCTAAAAGAAAAATTAGAGGCATTTGAGAAATTCAAATGGTATCTAGCAAGAGTAGAAAAATAAATAAATAAAGATTGAAATGCTTAGGATCAGATAGAGGTGGTGAATTCATCTCCAATGAATTCAATATTTTTTGCATTCAAAGCGAAATCAAAAGACAAGTATCAACCGTTGGTACTCTTGAGCAGAATGGAATAATTGAAAGAAGAAATAGATCCATCATGGATTGTGCAAGGACACTAATGATTGAAAATAATGTTGCTATCAAATACTAGAAGGAAGCTATCAACACTACAATCCATACTTTAAACCAAGTTTAGTTAAAGAAGGACTTAGATAAAACTCCCTATGAACTATGGAATGGCTACAAACCCAATGTAAGTTACTTGAAAGTATTTGGCAGCAAATGTTATATCTTGAAAGAATATAGAAAAGGAAAATTTGATGTAAAAGGTGATGAAGGTATATTCCTAAGATACTCTTGCAGAAGTAAAGCATACAAATGTTTAAATTTTTCTACTCACAAGATCATAGAAAGTGCACATGTGAGAATTGATGAGTTCGTAGAAAAGAGTGAAGAAGAAAGTAAAAAGGAGTTGGAGGACTACAAAAGATTTTTCTAAGTTATGAGCCTGATACATTGCCAAATATATTTGACAAAAAGGAGACTTCATCTCCCAAGCTTCCCAAATCTTCAATAGCTACTGAGTTGCAAGAAATGCAAACTGAGTCATAGGGACTCGAGTCACATTTAGAGGCTATCGAGCAAATGCATACCAAGTCTGAAGGACCTGAGCTACAGTTAGAAGGACCCAAGCCTGAAGCTGAGATTCAAAATGAAGACAGTGCAATTCATTCAAAAGTCAAATAACCTATATTGGTTAAATATGTCAGAAGGCATCATGCACTTGATCAAATCATTGAAGATAAATTAGATGGAAAAATGACAAGAGGAAAACTAAAAGATACATGTTTACTTGCTAAGTTTGAACCTAGAAGTGTTAAGGATGCACTGGAAAATGAAAGTTAGATTGAGGCTATGAATGAAGAAATAAAATAGATAGAAAAGAACAAAACTTGGACCCTTGTTCCTAGGCCTAAAGATAAAAGTGTGATTGGTACAAAATGGGTATTAAAAAATAAGCTAAATGAAGATAGAAAAGTGTCAAGAAAAAAAAGCAAGATTAGTATGTAAAGGCTACTCTCAAGAAGAAGGTATTTATTATGGTGAGACTTTTGCCTCTATTGCAAGATTAGAAGGTGTTAGGACTCTACTTGCATATACAGCTCATAGAGAATTCAAAGTATATCAGATGGATGTTAAATCTGCATTCTTGAATGGAATTCTTGATGAGGAAGTCTATATGGTCTCAAACAAGCTCCTAGAGCTTGGTATGAAAGACTACATAACTATTTGGTACAGATTGGTTTTCAAAGAACAAATGATAATAGTAGTCTATATATCAAGGAAGGACTAGATAAGAAGATTGTGTTGGAAAAAATATTTGTTGATGATACTCTATTTATAGGAAATGATGACTTATGCAAAGCATCTTCAAAACAAATGAATAAAGAATTTGAGATGTCCATGTTTGGTGAGATAAAATTATTTGTTGGATTACAGATATAGCAGAACAAAAATGGTATCTTTATCACTCAATCTAAGTATATCGAAGAGATACTCGAGAATTTTGGAATGGAAGATTCAAAACTAGTTGGAACCCCCTTATGTACTAGACTTAAGCTTACCAAAGATGATGACTCCAAAGAAGTAGATCAAACCTTATATAGATCAATGATTGGGAAATTACAACATGTAGTACATAGAAGGCTTGATATTGCCTTAGCAGTTGGGATAGTGGCAAGATTCTCAGCAAAATCTAGAGAAAACCATGTGATGGAAATCAAGAGAATCTTGAGATATCTAAAAGGTACTGAAAACTATGGATTATGGTACAAAATTGGAGGAAATCTTGACTTAAAAGTGTTTATTGATGCTGATTGGGTAGAAAATCTTGATGACAAAAAAAAAAACTAGTGGTGGAGCATGCTTTCTTGGTAAAAGATTGATATCTTGGACAAGAAAGAAGCAAAACTACACATCTCAATCCATAGTAGAAGCAGAATATGTGGCAAGAGCAATAAATTGTTCTAACATTATTTGGTTCAAACAATTTCTAGAAGAAATGAAGGTTGAAATCAAAGAGCTAGTAGTCATGTATTATGATATCACTAGTGCAATCAACATATCAAAGAATCTGGTGATGCATTCCAAAACAAAGCACATTGCTATAAAATATCACTTTGTAAGAAAATTAGTACAGGACAAAGAAATTAGATTGGAATATGTGCATACAAAAGATTAGGTTGTAGATATATTCACCAAGCCATTACCTAAGGATGCATTTTTGTATCTAAGAGGTAAGCTAGGGGTCATTCCCCTATCTGAAGCTCACTAAATAAAGTTTAGTGATGCATCAACAAAAGCCAAGTTGAAGATCAATTAGTTGATGTAGTATAGTCAAGAGCATATTGCATATGAATAAATACTCAAGGTACATTGATACTAATTTGACATACATTGTCTTTGGAATATGTTGTCAAAGAGGGAGAAGTTTACTGTCATATCTTTCTGAAATTTTGTTGAAGTTAAGTAGTTCCTTTACAGAGGGAGAATAATGCAATATAGGAGAAGTTTTATCAAAGAGGGGGAAAATTTCTGATAGAGGTAGTCTTGTTCTCAAATTTCATTGTGCTATGACATGTTGTGTTGTCATCAATGCCAAAGAGGGAGATTGTTGGATACAATTGATTAATTGTGTGTTGTCTTTGATGTTACACAAATGTCATATTAGTTGACAGCCAATGTATGCCGAGATACCAAGTGTTCCTAAGTTTACTCTGTGAAAAGGTAGTGTCTACTGAGCTCACTTAGGCATCAAAGGAATTTATGCAGAAAAGAGTGTTAACCGAGCTCACTTGATTAATGAAGAAAAATTGAATAGAGTTAGTGTTAATTGAGTTCACTCGGTTACCAATGGAATTTTGTTAAGTTCATAGTGTTAACCAAGCCTCTATTGGTTAACATAGGAGATCATTTTAGAATTTAGTTTCTACCAAGCTGGGTTGGCTAACAAAGGATTTTATTATTTTGGCATTAATTTACCTAATGATTCTAGCCAACTATGGTAATGAATATTAGTTATTCTAATTTGTATTTGAGTTGACTTGACAATCTAGAAGGTATAAGTAAAAGGTCAAGTTGTGATTTCAAAGTATGCAAGAAGTGTTGATTGAATTGAAAGAGAAAATAGGAGGAAGAAAACTTGAAGGATAAGCCAGTATCCTTGTGGAGTAGAAAAGTAATATTCGATTAGGAAGGATCAAGTATAAACTAGAATAGAGATCTATATTCAGCAATTTAGTTACATCTCAATTAGGTCATTCCATTGTTACTCTCTATCCATTGTAGCAACGATCTAAAATCTCTTAAAAGAGTTGCCTTAACATCCATTTGTTAAATCCTCTAACAAGGTGGCAATTCCATTGAATTGTTTCAAGACCTCTAACAAGGCCACACCTAATAGGGTGATTAAATGCTTTAATAGGGTCACACCTAATAGTGTGTTTTGTAACCTTTAATAGGGTTGGCTCCTAATAGGGCTCACCTCAGAAGAGTGAAAAATAGTAGCTAGTTACATTGGTGGTTTTTCCCATATTGGGTTTCCACGTTAAATCTTGGTGTCTTATGTGTTAATTTCTTTTCTCTCATGCATGAAAAATTAAGGTTAAGTAATTACTGATAACATCTTAAGGATAATTGATTACCAAGTTACAACAATTTATGTATGTTTACTAAGTATCAGTAGTAATCAGTTTTATCAGTTTGAATTTTATAGTTGACATCTAAGGGATTTGGGATTTTTTTTTAGTGGTAACTGAGTCACCCCCCTCCTAGTTACTCCTCTTATATTTCCAACATAAAGTTGACCAAACATTTCCTCTTTGCCTTTCTCAACTTGCTAGAGCACCACAACTTGCCAATAATTAAAGGGCAAATTAATACTAATGACAATTGTATAGGAGAACACATGTTTCTATAGTGCTTTAATGTAAGGATGATTATAAGATTCTTACTTTGGGTACATTTGCAAAAAAACTATTTAGAATGACTTCCTGAGTCATTTGGGGAATATTTTAATGAGTAGAAGGATAACTATAACTTCAGCTATTGCAATGTGATTGTAATTGTAGAGGAGAAAAATAAGGTGAGAAATCATAGTACATTGCATTCACTCAATTGGCATAATTGTCAAAAGGCATGTCATTTAGTAGATGTCTAAATCTAACTCACTTTATGAGATGGTGGAGAAGTGCATATGATGTGGAGAATCCCACCCAACGTTCATAAGATTGAGTCAGTCATTAGTAGCCTCAATCTTAAATAGTTGTTTGTAAATAACAGGTAATGCGATTGTAAGGGGAATGTGCTAATAGAAACAAATACATTCTAATTATTGTCTGAGATAATAAATACATTTATTTTGGAGTGTTCGCTCTATAGGAGAAGCCTATTGGCTTAACTATAGTAAAATCTCTTGAGCATGATAACTTTTCTAATAGAAGCTCAAAAACCTACTCAAGAAACACCAAGGTTGAGAATATTGTAGGAGTTATTTTCCACCCTACCACAAAGTTGTTATGATTCTCCAAAATCTTTTAGGACATGAAAGATATGCAAAATTCTAAATAATCAAAACTAAGATGAGTAATGAAATTGTGTAGTAAAATAATGTCAAGAATACACAAGTGTTCTTGACAAGATAACATGATCAACCTTTTCTTAATTCTCATTTTAGTATCATAGTCCCATCTCAAGCACTTTTAAAACATAAAATGGTTTATCCAAACCTAAAGTTACATAATATCTGCGTGGACTTTCCCATCAACATATATGGATAAAAAGCTTCAAACATACATCAATCAATCACATCACTTTAGATTCTACCCTTTTATGATATTCCATATTTAGCACTCCTCTCATGACAATGCAAAAGATGCATCCATGCAAAAGAAAATAATAATTTGACTAAAAGATTATTCTACATGTATTCCTTCATAATACAAGACTAATCAACAAAACTTATTTTTTTAAATTTTTAGAAAATAATATAGTAGGAATATCCATAAAGAAAACACCTATACCTCTTACAAATATCTACTTCCTAATTACAAGTAACAAAGTAATATTTGAAAATTGACCAAAAGATATCTATTCTTAGAATTTTATGTTGCTAAATTACATATGGAAAAGTATAATAGTAAGAATCTAGCTTATTACATTCATCTTCTATCCATCCATCCTTTATGTTTCTTTAATATGAATATAAAATAACATTTTCAAGAATCTGGTGTGAATGCAACTTAAGATGTCATTACACTCCTAATGGCATTACAACTATTCCATCACTTGTAGGTATATATAATGAGAAATACTTACACATAAGCACATTCTACTACAAGAATTGAATGGTGTTGAAGTAGTAAAATAACACATTAATGCTAGAAATTGAAAAATATAAAGAACAAGAGCCCCATGAGGAGCTATAGTCATTGCCTAGGAAATAAAGGATAAATATCATTGGGATTGAAGTTGAGCTTAGTAGTTTCTAGTATTGTTGTATTAATTTCTATAATTCATTTAAATTGAAATTGAAATTGAAATGTTATGTCAATTTATAAATACACACCAACATAAACATTAAATTCAAAATTCATATTTGCATATTAAGTTATGAGAACTAATAACTTACCAAAAGCACATCTTTGGTTGGAAGTTTGTAGCCAATCAAATGAAAATTAATAATTTTGTCAAAAGAAATTGTTAAATGAATTTTATGTATAATTTTGTTAAATTTTACAAAAAATTATATAAAAAGTAACATAATTTTAATTCACTGGCTTTTTCTTTTAAAATAACAATTGTAATCCACAAACTCTACTAGCATTCACCATCTTTGAAAAAATGGAAATGATGGGAAAAAAAACATTTACAAAAAGTGATATTAGATAAACTCAGGAAAATAGTATACATTTGGATATGATAGGTTTGGAAAAATATTTAAACAAAAGAAATCTAAAGAAGACTTAGCAATACACTTTTTCCTAATAAGATATAGTTGAAATCTAAAACATTGGTGATAACTAATTTGATACAGATGGTAGCTATTAAATTATAATGCTACATAGCTATTAAATTTATAATTCTACATGGTTAGAAAACTTAAATGAGTTGTCACAAAGTTAAAAATGTTCTTTGATCCTACTAAATGGTCCTATTTTTTAAAATTAAACTTGATTTAAACTATTTATTTGACTGTTAAATTTCCACGCTCAACAAACTAGTTACTTCTTAAACAAGAGCTGCATTGTAGCTGAAGTCCCACCTAGAAGAATAAGATTATGGGTAAAAAGTGGGGTGAAAGAGGTGGGATGGAAGAGAGAGAGAATGTACAAGGATAGATTAAAGGATATAAAACTTGACCTGCCTAGAGGAATAAGATTATGGGAAAAAAGTGGGGTGAAAGAGGTGGGATGGAAGAGAGAGAGAATGTACAAGGATAGATGGAAGGATATAAAACTTGACTTCATTTCATGATTTTTGTTCTTTTACCAAAACTCCAATTCATAAAACATGTGATAATTGAAAGTAAAAAAATATCTAAAAATAGTTTTAAAAATGATAATAAGATGCATGTACTTCAATTATAATTTACAAACATTACATTAAACAAACATTACTTAGTATTGGACATAAAAGCCTTGCACACGATACCACTTTTATTTAGGAGCATGTTTGCCTAAATTAAGATGCATAATAGAGATTTAAATTTCTACCATAGTGTTTGTGTGGGCCATCCATAGCTTCATATAAAAAAATAATATGTCATGCAATTTGTTTGTGGCATGTTTAATAATTTTTTATTTCCAAAAAAATTGGTTCAATATTCATGATCTAGTTGAGCTGGAATTCAATGATTTTTTCTCCATAGAATATCCAATGGTTTATTCTCCAAAGAAGTATAATCCATAGATAGGTATAGTCCATAGATAGCATAGTTAACTATTATAATGATTATTTCATTAGAGAAGAAATAGTTTCTCAATATTATTATATGATTCTTTCTTTCTTTTTAATAGTTGATTTATAGTCTTCATATATGCTTTTAAAGTAGCACATAGCATTGATATATCTTAGTTGTAACACATGTGACAACTTTTTACACCATATCCCTTGACATATTGGATGTAATCCTAGTTTAAATCTTCTCAAACACATCATTTTTTATTCTTACTCATGTACCACTATTTAAAACTACTCAAAATGCATTTCGAGCAAATCTATATTATTTGTAGACTTTCACTTTTATTTTTAAACCAATGCTCATGTTTTGATTATTGTTAATAAAATATTTAAGCATACTTCCAATAACATACTTTCTTCACCTCAGAACATTTTTTTTGAGAAAATAAACACAAGAATATTGATGTTGGTGAACTAAAATTACATGTAGCAGAGATTGCAACAAGTGTTTCTCATACTTAGTTGAGGGTCCCTGAACTTGCTTTTAGCTTGTTATTCTATTAATGCTTGTTCATGCCTTAATGAGATTTATTATAGGGCCAAATGTACTACTACTTCATAGCTTTATTTAGATTTAGTATTCATGGTGTTGTTAGATGATTTCCTTAAAAAATGAAGGGTTTCATGCAATGGAATTTTTGATGAGTCTTTTCCCCAAAAGTTAGGCAATACTATTATAAAGGCATTCAATTCATGCATTATCATGGGCTCAGGTTGAGTAAAATGGAATTGATGATGTCATATGGGAAGTGGATGCTTTGAAAGGAAGGCTTCTTCACTATGGGAGATACTGGGCAAGTACGGTAATAAGAGATGTGTGTATGGGGGATGAGACAAAGAAAGGGGAAGCTTCTATATCTATTGCACCTAGAGAGATTGAGAGTCAGCATAATATTGGGCATCTCTTATGTGGTACTAGGCCCAAACAACATTCAATTGGATTTGTTTTCCACAAGAAAGTGATGTAGAAAGTGATATAGTTTCTCGTATACCACTTGTTTTTGACACATAGACTAACATAGCTATTAATGAGTGGTGTTTGATGGATTTGAAATTCCTCTTTATTTATTAGGAGTCCAAATTTAGAATACACAACTCTAATTATCTATAACCACCTCATAAAAAAACCCATAAGGTATAGCTAGATATACAAGACCAAGTTTCATCTGTAAACCCATTAACATTAACCTCACTAAAACCCCTATTATCTAAGAAAAAATTCTAGGAGGTGGATCAAGATCTTAAATTTGCTCTGATACCACTTGTAGAATCCTAGGACAACTCTAATACACCTTATGAAAGGTGGATGGACAAACTAAACTAAAATGAAAAAATACTCAATGTGTTGTAGCACTGATATATTTCATTAACCATTTTGTCCATGTCAATTATATTTTGTCCATATCAGTAACATTATAAGGTGCCTCTATGTGTAGAGGTATTTGATTGTATCTGGAAACATCTAACTTAATTGACATAAGACAAATAGACTTTTCTAGAACTATCTACACATAAATGACTTCTAGAACTTTACAAATCTATATATTAATTTGACCTAACCCTATTCAATAATCCTCTTGAAATTTATAGAATCCTCTATTATTCTTTTACAATTCATTTGAGGGGGAAATTACACATTCCAACACTCCCCCCTAATTTCAACCTAAAATGTTGTTGCATACAAATCCAAATCCTTTCATTTGCCTAATGCCAAAATGTTATTTTCCAATAATCTTCATATTCGTTAATGCATAAATAGAGTCTTCCAAGTTTGTGGCCTTTAATTTTGACAAACACTTTGTTAGCAATTGGCTGCCAACAATTTTCTCCTTTCATAGGATCCACTGATAATCTTGCCTCATCCATCACAAATGTTGGTGACAGGATTCACTAAAAACCTTGATCAAATTCATGTCTTCTTTTAGCTACCCCTTGATAGATTCATCTGTCACAAATGGTGACGGGGTTCTCCAAATAACCTTTCTCTACAAAATAAAAATCTTTTTCCTATCACAAATGGTGACAAACAAATTCCTTCCTTCTTTAGCTATCCCTTGATTAGCTACTTCTATCAAAATAGGTGACAGGATTCTCCCAATTAATCTAGCTTTGATTCATCTATCATAAATGGTGATAGGATTTTCTTAACCTTACTCCGATACCACTTGTAGGAAGTGAACCAAGATCTTAAATCTGCTCTTATACCACTTTTAGAAACCCAAGATAGCTCTAGTCCACCTTGTGAAAGGTAGATGGACAAACTAAACTAAAATGGAAAAATACTCATTGTGTTGCATCACTAATATATTTCATTAACCATTTTGTCCATATTAGTTACATTTTATCCTTATCAATAACATTATGAGATACCTCTATTTATAGAGGTCTTTGATTGTATCCAAAAACATCTAAATTAATCGACATAAGACAAACAAACTTTTCTACAACTATCTACACATAAATGACTTGTAGAACTTTACAAATCTAAATATTAATTTGACCTAACCCTATTCAATAATCCTCTTGAAATTTCTAGAATCCTCTATTATTATTTTACAATTCATTTGAGGGGTAAATTACACATTCCAACAACAATAAATCAACCATAATATATATACATACAAATTGATGAGACATGTACAAACTTATGAGACTGTTAAAACAAGGACTTGAGGAGATACTCGCAAAGGAGCACTAATGAACACAAGTTCTTAGAATTCAATTTATATCCAATTACATAATAAATACTATTCATGAAGTTACCTAAGGTAGTTGGAGATAAGGTTGAGCTGATCAAGAAGATAAGACTGAGCTGGAGGTGGACCACCTTGACCAATTGGTTGGCCTATGCAAACATCATTGACATAATTAATTTAATTTTCTAACATCCCCCCATAAATTAATTATCTAATTATCTTAGATATCCCCCCCTAATTTAGAAAACATGGGTCCTAGCTAGTAGCCTTGTTAGGTACCAATTTGCAATAACTAAAGAAGTTCTTTATACTACTTCCCTTCATCATAATAACTTTGGGTTTTCAAGGCTTACCCATAATCAATAGACTTCTCAAGTGGTTTCTTGATAACCATAATTTGTCATACGAATGGTTTCTAGCTGATGATAAACTTTGCACTTGAGTGGTTTTGGGTAACCACGAACCTTGCATACTAGTTGTAACTACTGACCACAAAACTTTACAAATGGTTTCAGATTATCATAAACCTCACATGATGGGGAAACTAGCTTCTAATGCATGCACACATTCATTATCATTCTAGGTTTTCTTCACTAATGTTTGTGCTTCTTCTTGTACCTGCATCAACTATTGAGTCCATACAAAAAGTGATCCATCTACCGAGATACATGAGTATCTAGCTATTGTACTCACTAGTTCTATAGGAATCCTTTTCACATATATGATTCATGAATTTTTTAATCTAAAAATCTTTGGGATGTTGGGTACAACCAATCATTCATCCCCTATAATGTCTTAGGTATAATAAACATCCTCCCATTAAGACACTACTATGCTTAAGGGTTCTAGAAATTTTTATGGGCTCTATTGGCCTCATACATTGCTTGCATAAATTTAGCACAAAAATGCTACAACATTCAAAAATATGAGTTATTTCTTTCTTCACAAATACAATTTTGTTACACAAGCACATTTACCTAGTACCGCGGGGAATCTTTACAATGATTTCAACAATATTTTGGCCATTTTGGACATATGTAAAATAGATCTACAAAATTCCAATATTTTTCATGATCTCTTTTACTTCAATCACAACTAATTAATCTATTTAACTCTAATCCATAAACACTTCACTGCTCAACCATAATCTACAAATGATGACTTTGACTACAACAACACATTGATCCCCTATAGACTAGGGGCTTCAACTTCTTCATGATTTAATGCTTAACTAGTGGCAACACCATTCATCATATCAATAGATTTAAACTTTGGCAACTACTTTTGATTTCTTCTTTCCACTTATTGTAGAAAGAAATGATCTCCACATACAACAAGATCGACAATCAATAGCTCCAAAACTAACTTTAAATAATAGTTTCCTTTCATTGAGAAACTAATAGATTTCTTGATGGCTGGATCCTTCTTTCTAATGCATCAACAACAAACTCCTTTTAAAACTTCCAATTCTATCTTGATAGAGATTTGACTATAAAACAATGCCTTTGTCTTGACATCACCATCCTTAACAGAGTATCTACAACTGTAAGAAATTTTAGGCAAAGTGACATCCACTAATATCACCAAAACCATCAGCTCTGATACCATGTTAAAACATGGACCATAGGAGATGCTCACAAAGGGGCACTAATGAACACATGCTCTAAGAATTCAATTTATAGCCAATTACATAATAAATATGAGTCATGATGTTAGCTACATGATATTCATGACATATAGTTGGAGATAAGATTGAGTTGATCAAGAAGATAAGATTGAGCTGGAGGTGGACCTGCTTGACCAATTGGTTGGTTTGTACAGACATCACTGACATAATTAATTTACTTTGCTAATAGAGACATGTTTCACAATGAGGAGACTCACAATAGAAGGATAAATTCCCAATCTAAAGACCCTATCACTTGAAATTTCATGTGTGCCCAACCTTTTCAAAGCCTTATTGGGAAATACTAATTGATTTGAACTTCATAGTAAAGAACAAATCCTAATTAGATAACTTCAAAGAATTGTGATGAGTTGTGGTGTTGAGTATCAATGAAATTGGCTTTGATCATGAGAATATATTTCAACAAATTATGTCTACAAAATGATAATAACTTATGACTTTACTACTATTGTGGTTCTTTTCAAAATGTGGTAGATGATACATATAGTGGACAAAGTACTTTAGGGACACTCCATGGCTGAGTCATTTCCAATCACTTTCATTCAGAACAAATTAGCCGGACTTCTAGAATATTTGAGATAAGTTATAACAATCCATTTGCCAAAGATTTCTTAGAAAATTCCTCCCTGCCTCCATATTTATAAGTTTAACAGTATGAATTATAGAGTTTTCACCTTCACATTATCAAATCAAATATCTACTTCGAAACATTTATCCTATTACAAAATTTGACATTGGCATACCTAGATTTTTCTTATCAGATGAGGTATTCAAATCAGTGAATAGTACAAAATGCAGATTTCAATGTGCTGAGAACTCAAATCTCAATGTGATGTCAATTTACCTACCACAAGATTATCATCTTCTAGCTCAAATTATATGACAGAGCAAAAAGCAAGCTAGGCTAGTTGGAGCATCATCTACAATAATTTTGATGCAAATTTGGCAACTTGCCTATATAAAATCTCAATAGTTGCAGTTCCTACATTACAAATAGAGAATGTAGTCACTATACCCATTTACCAACAATCCCAAAACAAAAATGTGAAATCTTTTATAATTTTTACAACCTAAACCATGTTAAACATAATTATAATATCATTTAATTCATCAATTTAAAAAAAATTGAAAACTTCTACAGGAAAGGTATCAATTACCTTTGTAGGTTCACAAGCTCATGCAACTACTCCAAAACAACCCTTAATAAAAATAGAAACAATTCTAGTAACATCCATAGTAGGCTACACCAAGAGTGGGGAACAAATATGTAAAAATTTAAAATTTTGAAGATAAGGAATATCGATAAAAAAGCACAACAAAATTGGAATTCTTTAGGGTTATACTTGATATGTTGCGTAGGTTTCAATGTTTCAGGTCTCTCTATAAGTTTTCACATTGACCATCATCAAATAAAAGATATGTTTCAGGTTTCTCTATAAGTTTTCACATTGACCATCATCAAAGAAAAGATATAAGACAAAGATCATGAATTTGATAATCAATTTAATCCAAATTGAGAAGCATTTGAAAGAAAATTGTTAGGTGGAGAGAAATAGAAAAATTTCATGTACCTACTATAGTATCTAACCATATAGAACAATTCGAATCCATGTTGAGCACAAGCTAATTCCCATTAAGTAGATTGGAATTCTGATTCACATCTTCCACAGTGGCCTTAATAATTTTTTTAACAACTTCTCCAATGGTATTATTATATGTGAGATGAGCCCCTATGTTTATGGTTTTGGGATTTGCATTTTGGGGAAACAATAACCATAGAGTCCTCACAAAAAATCCACCATGAGGTGGATGTCTAGGAGAACTAAGATGACATTTCTATAGACTTCACTACACACAAGTTAGGTATTGCAAATGTAGAAGGCACCATAACTGAAGGGGTCAAGTTAGGATTATTCATAATCAAATGTCAAATGGAATAAGTAAAGTGAACTTGATATGTTTAGAGGAAAATTAGAAATGCAATGCAAATTGAGAGAGTTTTCAAGGTTATGTAAGAGTAGGGTGAGTAGATAGCCATACCTAGATGTAATTAAAAACTTTAAATAGGTTAAGGAAAAGATTTCTTCTCCATCAACATCTAATCCTAAGTATAATATATACCCTATAATAATGTTAATTTGGTATTGCAACATTTACAAAGGTAGAGGTGACGATAGGGTCATATCAACATTCTTACCTCTTTGCTCATGCATCAACCACAACTCCTCTGCATCTACAACTCTGTATTTTCTATATAAATACTATTGTTGTAGTGCTTACCCCTAGTTTAATTTTCAATTATTATTGTTGAACTCTTTTAGGCCAGCTTTATGTTTATGCTTGATGATCAATGAAATTTTTTTCTAGATTATTGGATATTGTTTTCACACTCAGTTGATTATATGATATGACTACTTTGGTACTAGTTATTTCATGTATGCATGATGATACTTTGATGATGATTATTTATAATGATTCCAATTAATTAATGATGTTAGTTAGATGGATTATTTATATGTGTTTTCTATGGTTACTTACCCCATACTTGCATATGTATGGTGTACGTGTATGTTTTCTTTATGTTTAACATTTCTTATGTGGTTAACAAAGGGAGTCGTAGTCACCTGCTAGTCGGGATCTACATGATGCACCACTTCTTGCAATTGCTTGTTTAGCTTAGAATATATGTGTTTGTACATACATGGATTTTATGCAGATTTTAGGTACCGAATATCGACTTCCTTGAATTGCCAGGATGAGCATACTCTATCACAATATCTCAATGGAAAGAGAGAGGAATTAAATTCTTGAGTCCAAATCCTGACCTCAAACCAATTGTCCTAGATATTAGGACAAGTGTCTGAGATGATTACCCTTTCAAATCAGCATATGACGTAAATTCATGATTATAACCCTTGAGTTTGATCTTGTATATTATATTTTATGATCGGTTTTCATAGTTTGTCTTGTGGGTCTATGGTGATTTTTCTGTTAATTAAATCAAATTAAAAGGGTATTTAATGATGTAATTTAATAGAAAATTATTAAGATAATTCAATATTTAATAATATTTAATTATTTGAGAAATTAATTAAATTTAAAGATAAAATTCTAGTTCAAATTTTAGAGCGTAATAATATTAATTTAATTTAATAATAATATACTTAGGAGATCATTTTTAAATAAATGCTAAATATTATTATTACTTAAGTTAATAAATATTTTTATAAAAAATGGTTCAAAAATTAATTGCAGAGAGAAAGAGAAATTAATTTACTAAAGATATTTTGAATTGCAGAAAGTGTGCATGAATATTCAAAAAGTAATAAAATATTAAAAAAATTTGTGATCAATGAGTTCCCTTGCGTGATTGCACAATTAGTGCCCCAAATTTAGGGGAGAACTCCTTATTAGAGATTGGGAGTTCATTTCGCAAGGACCGAGGGATTTTGGAGGAAGGATTTTCAAAAAGAAGTGTTTCAAAGGAAAGAGGATTTTCTCACATTCTTCATGTGGTTGCGTATTAGCATCAGATTCAGGTAGAATCTTGTGTTTTATTTGCACAATGATTTATGTTCTTCGAAATTCCTATCTTCACCGTGTCTTTTAAATTTGTTTGCAAAGTTTTATTTAGGATGAATCTTTTCATTGTGAAATTTATTGGTATTCATATTGAATTTTATCTATATATAAGGATTGAGAAATTAGAAAAACCTTGTTTTATAAATTGAATAGTTGGTATTTTAATTAGAAAGAGTTTTTGAAAAAGAAAAAGAAATTGTAGAATGTAAATTTGATTGTTTTGACAAGTTTCCTCTATCAGATTAAACTCATATATTTGATTATATATATAATAATAATTTATATAGAGGAGGGGGTTGCTTTATTTTACTAAATAAAATATATTTTAAAGAAACTAGATATATATAATAATAAAGAAAATTCATTTTTTTGTTTGGGGTAGGGCCACCAAACGCCCACTCCCTTTTTGGTACCTGCCACGATAGTAAATTGCTACACATGTAGTAGGTATTGTTGCCGATGCAATAGTACTCTACTACAGTCGGAATAGTATTGTCTGTGATGACACAACCACTTATGATAGTAGGCCAATGAGCCTTTAAAAGCACTGTTCTTTTTATTAAAAAAATTATTAAGTTTTTTTATAATATATACATTTTTATGTTATTTAAAATTTTAATTTATTTAAAAACCATAATTTAAATAAAGTTTGATTATTAATAATATTTTTAAATTATCTAAATATTATTAGTTGTTACATATGTTATATGTTATTAGCAATTATAGTTAATTAATTTAATTATTAATTAATTAATTTGTTAATAGGATGTTAAAGGGTAATATATTTTATTTGATTTATTTTATCTTTAAAAAGTGTTAAATAATTACTAGTTAATTATTTATTAACTATTATTTTAAATTAATGATCTTATAGAGATGTCAATTTTATGAGTTAATGGTAATGATGTGTTCATATTTAAATGTGAAAATGGGTTAAGTTGTAAGGGGAAAATAGTAAACTTTATCAAACCAAAAACGTACAACGAAATGGAAACTTAAACCTTATTGTAAACTCAAACTGTGTGTTTTCAAAATCAAACAAAACTATGAAGCTACACTATTAAACGTATGTTGTCTTATGTTTTGGGTTTGGGGTTGACTTAGAGTGTTGACCAGTTCTAGGATGTTTACTAGAGGTTGAGAAGTATTGTTTTGGTGATTACATATGATGTTTTGATTTGGTTTATGTGTACTTTCTTGTATCAGTCTTGTTAGGATGATCATATTAGTGATGTCTGTACTTTGACCAAGTGATTTCAGTACTTGTCAATTGCTTGTTTAGAGAACTGAAGCATGGTTTTTAGTGTTTTGAGATCTTTTTTTTTTACTGAGCTTAGGGTAGGTTATCTATATATAATGTCGGGAAGTGGCTTACAATGGAAGCTGGAGCCCAAAGAGGCTTCCTAGGTAATCCATTATAGGTTATTTTAATAAGTGAAAAAACTACACTAAATGAGAGTAAAATGAACTAATAAGAGTTTTTGTCTTTCCTCTCCCATGCTTCGAGTGCTAGTAAAAACTAGGATGGGAGTAGAGAGGATGCTTGGTTGCAACCATGCATCAATAGTATACCTTGTTAGTACGAAAGGGTACTAGTGTTGCATAGAGTCACTAAGGGGCCATAATCAAGTTAGACTACTAGGGTAACCTTAGAGTTGACTCATGCAATGATACTTGCCTTCTTGCATAGTAGATTCCCTACGTGTCTTTGTTTGCCTCTAGGTTTAGATGTCATTTATATCTTGGTACCCTGAGTTAGATTGCTTTCAGGTTTTCCCTTGACCTAGATATTAATTTTGACTTTTGGGATTGTTATCATATTTGAGACTTGGGACTATCTCCTCAACACGGTTGGAGTGGGCCTTTCTAGGTTACCACAAGGTCGGGTGGTAGTGGTGTTTACTTTTACTAATGAGATCCATCGGTTGATATAGTGGCTAGAGTTCCTTGTTTTGCATTTTCTTTCATTCTATTCTTGTGTATTATGATGGATGGTTATACTTATTGTATGTACTTTAATTTCTAGATCTTCAAGAGATGATGTAATCTATTTTATGATGTATATTCTTTTAGCCTTTTATACCCTGTGATATGTGCAATGGATGATTGTGCATTTCGATTATTGCCAAGTGGCATTTGGGACAAATGTATATTATTTAAATGGATTTGAAATTGTAGTTAATCTTTAATGTGGATGTGTTATATCTTGGATTTAATATTATTTAAATTGAAATGTAATTCAAAGTCATGCGATCCTTGAGGAATGTAATTTGTTCATATATTGCTTATGTATGAATGTATGTTATTGCTTCCATTGTTTTATAAATTTTTTTATATGTTATCTTTAAAAAAAAAGTTTGGCAAACTTAGTAAAAATTTAGGTTAGTTCTTTTGGATCCCTTGGTGAGGTGTTACATCTGGTATTAGAGGTCGAGTTCTGCATTGGGAGCTTTGGGTATATTGGAGCACCACTAGTTGTTAACTAGTTGAATTGAAACAAAACTTAAATTGTTATGTATATCTAGTAAAAACTAAATACTTGAGCTAATTGAACTAAAATAGAATTTAAACTATTAATTGTATATTCTCAAACTTGAACATTTGAACTTCAAAACTGAAATATACTTAAACCTTTAAAATAGGAAAAAATTGAAAATTGAACTTGTGTACTATTTTCAAAACATGTTTCTTATGTGTATGCTTTACATCAGTATGTTTTTTTTTATGGTTATTATAGCATCTTGTTATCTTGGATATTATTGTAGGATGGTATCTAGGACAAGATCTTTAGTTAGGGGTCATAGCTCAGGCTATGGTAGAGGCCATGGATGAGGTAGAGACATTAGTGTACATGAGTTTGTCCATGAAGGCCCTATTTAGGAAGAGAATAGAGAAGAGCATATCAGTGAGCATTAGGAAGAGAACCATAGAGATCAATAGGTCGACTCAGAGGAGGTTGACCTGAGGTAAATGATGAAAACTATTATGGATCACCTACCTCCTCTTCATGGTGTTGGTCAAGATGGAGCACACCAAATAGGGAATGAGAACAAACTTAGGTCTAGGATCCCTTGGAGGGACCAACAGAGATCTGTTGCAGCTACTCAGATGAAGGACCTTTAGAGGTCCAATGTCAAACCCTTCAATGGGTTGGGTTTAGGTTATGTAGTCAAGAAGTGTCTGATTGGTATTGACAGGGTTTTTGCTATATAGGAATTTGACTCTAATGTTAAAGTGAGGTTTGTTATCGCTAACTTGGTACTCTTTTGAGCCACATGGTGGACTATTAAAGAGAAGAAATTGGGTATAAACATGAACAATGTCACATGGGAGTTATTTTTTGAGAACTTTCATGACTGATTCCTACTAGAGGAATGGAATCAATAGAGAGCATATGAATTCCACAACATGAGACAATTCACTATGACCATAGTAGAGTATGAGCATAAATTCTATGAGTGCATGCCCTATGCAAGAGTTAGTGATAACCCAACATAGTTGACACAACATGTATTTAGAGGCTTGAATAACCATCTAGTTGGGGGTGTTAAGGTATTTGAACCTAAAATCCTCAAAGATGCGATACATCGATCCATACTTGTAGAGCAGAGTGTCAATCTTGGACATGGTAGCTTTGTGGGAGCACCTATAGTATTAGGATCCAAGGGTAACCACAACTCAAGTGGGAACAAGAAACCTCCTTTTCCTAAGGGAAATTAGAACCAACAATAACCTCAGCAATAACAATAACAGAAGGTATTGTACCCTCCCACTAGTAAATTTGGACCCAATTTTTGACCAAGGTTCATCACTATTTTTTTGGTCAAAATTTTGACCAAATTGCAATTTGGTCAAAATTTTGGTGAATAAATTATCGGTTGGTCAAAATTTTGATGAATGTATTTGTCAAAATTTTGACCAACCTTCAATTTGGTCAAAATTTTGACGAGAAAAATAGCAACGAACCTTGGTAAAAAAATTGGGTCCAAATTTACTAATGTCCAGCACAAAGTGGTGGTGGTGGTTCTATCTCTAAGAAATATCACAACACAATAGGAAAAGTTAGAATACTCAACTTTTGTAGAGAAACCAATCTTTTGCTAGTAGGGATAGCCACTAGCAGTTGAGTGCACCTCCAGTAGGGAAGGGATCTAGCAGAGGCACATAATGTTATTCTTGTGGACAGTTTGGACACATTGCAACCAACTACCCACAACATGCATCTCACTATTCAGGTTCTAGGCCAATAGCATCTGAGCCCACAATTGGATATGTAGGTAGAGCCCACATATTATTTTCAATGGTGGACCACTGTTAGACAAATCATCAGGGGATTGTGGTTGAGACTATGAGAACTACTTGAGGTACACCTTTCTCTATCTTATTTGATTTAGGTGCTACTGACTCTTTCATTTGACCATCCATAGTTGCTAAATGTAAGCTAGAGGCATTAAAGCAAAACATGGGTTGGCAAGTGGAACTAGCTTATGGAGCTAGAATTTCTATAGATTCCTTTTTGCAGTAGTGTAAACAAAACCTAGAGAGTTTTGTTATGTCAGTTAACCTTTGGGTCATCCTTCTTGGTTCTTATGATGTGGTCTTAGCTATGGATTGTCTTGGCTCTCATAGAGATAGTATAGATTAGAGAAAGAAGACCATTTTGTGTAAAGATGATGAGGGGAAGGACTCAAAGATTGTGGGCATTCAAAGACCTACATCACTACGGATGATCTCAACTATGCAATTGAAATAGAGTTTCCATAAGGGATGTCAGGTGTTTGTTATTATGATGAGCGAATGAGAGGAAGAAGACCTTGCAGAGAAGACTTTAGATCATCCTACTTTACAAGAATATGCAGATGTCTTTCCTAGCAAGATACCAAGTATACCTCCAAAGAGGGATATTGATTTAAGCATTGATCTTATTTCAGGATATCATATGACCACTTAGGAATTGAGTGAATTACACCTACAACTTGAGGAACTGCTAGCCAGGGGTAGTATTCAACTAACTGTATCTCCATGGGGAGCACCAGTACTTTTTGTGAAGAAGAAGGATGGTTCATTGCACTTGTGTATTGATTATAGATAGTTGAACAAGGTGACAATAAAGAATAGGTATCCTTTACAAAGGGTTGACAATTTATTTGATTAGATCAATAGAGCCATAGTATTCTCCAAAAATTATCTAAAGTCAAGATACCATCAGCTTCACATTCAGGATGATGACATTAATAAGATCACTTTTTGAATGTGCTATGGGCACTATGAGTTCATAGTAGTTCCTTTTAGATTGACGAATTCTCCATTAGTTTTCATGTGTTTGATGAATGGAGTGTTCTATTCCTATCTTGATCAATTTCTACTTGTGTTCCTAGATGATATTTCAATATATTCTAAAGCCTATAAGGAGCATGAGGAGCATCTGTGTTTGGTTTTTTAGTGCTTGAGAGATAATCAACTTTATACCAGCTCGACAAAGTGTCATTTATTTCAATCAAAGATACAATATTTAGGGCATATCATATTAGGTGATTTTATCTCTATAGACCCTATGAAGATTCAAGTAATGGAAGATTAGCCTGCACCCACTATTGTGTCAAAAAATTGTAGCTTCATGAGTCTAGCTAGTTATTATAGTAGGTTTGTCCAGAACTTTTCCTAAGTAGCACATCCTCTCACTTCCCTTCAGAGGAAAGGAAAAAAGTTTATATGGACGAAGAAATGCAATGAATCATTTTAGAAGCTCAAGGAGCTTCTGATGAGTACACTAATCTTAGTAGTGCCTAATCTAGTAGGTGACTTCATGGTGTGCATAGATGCTTCCCTAGAGGTTATTGGAGTAGTATTGATGCAGAATGGATGGGTGATTTCTTATGAATCATGAGAACTCAAGGATCACAAGCTAAATCACCCTATGCATGATCTTGAGTTAGCTATAGTAGTTCATGCCTTAGTGAGATGGAGAAACTTCTTTCTAGGACATAAATTTGAACTTCATAGTGATCATCACAATCTATACTTCATATTCATGTAGCCTAATCTGGATGCTGGGAAAATGCATTAGATGTAGTTTCTTCGTGAGTATGACTTCAAGGTGAAGTATATTAAGGGAAAGGAGAACATGGTGGTAGACACTTTGAGTCATAAGAGACATGTGAAACTATATTTGACTCTTAGTGTGGATTTGAGGAGCTGTATACTTCAGGCACTTTGTATAGATACTTGCTATCAGTAGCTTAACAGGGAGATAAATTTAAGGAGAGCATTAGAGGGTAGGTTTTTAGGTTATGTGTTGGAGTTAGATGGTCTTTTGGTTCAGGAAGGATCTATGTACCACTATTGGATGCACTTCATATATTGATCCTATCAAAGGCTCATCGTGCACCTTAATTGACACATCTAGGTGTTAAGAAGATGCATGTAGATTTGTGACGTCTATACTATTGGACAGGGATGAAGCATGATATCAATGATTTTGTGGATAAGTTTCTTACTGCCAAAGAGTCAAGGTAGAGCACTAGCATCCAATAGGGCTTTTACAACCTAATCTCATTCCTTCATGGAAGTGGGATATCATCTCTATAGATTTCATTGTAGAATTACCTTTGACTATTCTTCGACATGATGCTATCATGGTTACCGTTGATAGGTTGACTAAGGTGGCACATTTTTCACCGACGAGGCCATCCTAGACTACAACTTCTATAGCTAATGTCTTCATGCATGATATCATGAGATTACATGGTATTCCCTGGAAGATCATTTTAGACAGGGATCCTGTATTCACATCCATATTTTGGACATCACTATAGCATATGATCTTGGAGTGTAGTTGAACTTTAGCTCAGCTTATCACCCAGAGGTAGATGGTTAGACTAAGAGAGTGAATTAGGTTCTTGAGGATATGTTGAGGATGTATGTGATGGATAGATAAACTCTTTGGGAGGATTATCTAGACCTCATAGAGTTTACTTATAACAATGGATATCAAAGTTTTATTGGGATGGCACCTTCTCAGGCTTTATATGGTCATCCTTGTCATACACCTTTGAGTTTGGACAATCTTGAGGATCACATACTATTGGGTCCTGAGATACTTTGAGATATGGAGCAACAGGTAGTGCACATCCGTAAGTACATGTCTATAGAATAGGATAGATAGAAGAAGTATGTTGATGCTCATAGGACAAATAAGCAATTCATAGTGGGTGAGAAATTTTTCTTGAGATTGTAACTGAGGAAGAGTCTAATTTGTTATGGAAAGGGTTCAAAGCTAGCACCTTGCTTTGTGGGACTATTTGAGATTATTGGGAGGATAGGCCCTATTTCCTATTGTCTTGCATTACTGCCCATCCTAGCTCATGTTAATGATTTTTTCCATGTTTCTATACTTATACAATATTTTCCTAATGTGATACATATTCTTGATTGGAATGAATTATAGGTAGAGGATGGACAACTGGCTTTAGAGCCGGTTCGCATTCTGTAGTAGCAGGATTTAACCCTCAGGGGTTGAACCATAGAGTAGGTAAGGGTCTAATGGGACCCTATTGATGAGTCATCAGCTACATGGGAGGATGCATCTGGTTTGTGGGATTTAGACCCGTACTTGATTATAGGCTTCTAGGAGTAAGCCTAAGTCTAGGGGAGTGGATGTAGTGCCTACCTCTAGTTTACTTTTTAGTTATTATTGCCAAACTCTTTTAGGCTAGCTTTATGTTTATGCTTGATGATCAATGAAATTGTTTTCTAGATTATTGGATATTGTTTTCATGCTTAGTTGATTATATGATGAGACTACTTTGGTACTAGTTATTTCACGTATGCATGATGATACTTTGATGATGATTATTTATAGTGATTCTAGTTAATTAATGATGTTAGTGAGATGCATTATTTATATGTGTTTCATATGGTTACTTACCCCATACTTGCATGTGTATGGTGTACGTGTATGTTTTCTTTATGTTTGACATTTCTGATGTGGTTAAGGAAGGGAGTCATAGTCACCTTCCAGTCAAGATCTACACAATGCACCACTTCCTTCCATTGCCTATTTAGTTTAGAATATATGTATTTGTACATGCATGGATTTTATGTAGATTGTAGGTACTAGGTGTCAACTTCCCTGAATTTCCAGGATGAGTGTACCCTATCGCAATATCTCAATGGTAAGAGATGGGAGATAAATTCTTCAGTCCAAATTCTGACCTTAAAAACCAATTGTCCTAGAAATTAGGACAAGTATCTAAGATGATTACCCTTTCAAATTCATCATATGGCGTAAATTCGTGATTATAACCCTTTAGTTTGATCTTGTATGTTGTATTCTATTACGGGTTTTCATAGTTCATCTTGTGGGTCTATGGTGATTTTTCTGTTAATTAAATCAAGTTAAAAGTGTATTTAGTTAATTAATTTAATGGAAAATTATTAAGATAATTGAATATTTAATTACATAAATAATTAATTGAGAAATTAATTAAATAAAAGAATTAAATTTAGAGATAAAATTATAGTTATAATTTTAGAGCATAATAATATTTATTTAATTTAATAATAATATATCTAGGAGATCATTTTTAAATTATTGCTAAATAGTATTATTACTTAAGTTAATAAATATTTTTATCAAAAACTCTTTGAAAATTAATTGAAGAGAGAAAGAGAAATTAATTTAATAAAGATATTTTAAATTACAAAAACTGTGCATGAATATTTAAAAAGTAATAAAATATTTAAAAAAATTGTAATCAGTGAGTTCCCTCATGTGATTGCACAATCAGTGCCCCAAATTTAGGGGAGAAATCCTTATCACAGATTGGAGTTCATTTTGCAAGGACCAGGGGATTTTGGAGGAAGGGTTTTCAGAAAGAAGGGTTTCAGTGGAAAGAGGATTTTCTCACTTTCTTCATGTGGTTGTGTATTAGCATCAGATTTAGGTAGAATCTTGTGTTTTATTCACACAATGATTTATGTTCTTTGAAATTCCTTTCTTCATCGTGTTGTTAAATCTATTTGCAAAGTTTTATTTAGGATGAATCTTTTCGTTGTGAAATTTATTGGTATTCATATCAAATTTTATCTATATATGAGGATTGAGAAATTAGAAAACTCTCGTTCTAGAAATTGAATAGTTGTTATTTTAATTAGAAAGAGTTTTTGAAAAATAAATTGAAACTATAGAATGCAAATTCAATTGGTTTAACAGGTTTCCTCTATCTAATTAAATTTGTATATTATATTATATTATATATATATATTTGTATAGGGGAGGGGATTGTTTTATTTTACTAAACAAACTATATTTTGAAGAATATATATAATAATAATAATTAATCATTTTTTGTTTGGGGTGGGGCCACCCAACCCCCACCCCCTTTTTGGTACCTATCATAGTAGTAAACCGTTGTGCACGCACTAGGCACTACTATTGATGCAACAATACTTTGCTGCAGCTGCAATGACACAACCACTTACGATAGAAGGCTAGGGAGCCTTTAAAAGCGTTCTTTTTGTAAAAAAATTATTTAATTATTTAATTTTATATGTAAAATTTTATATTATTTAAATTTTGAATTTATTTAAAATTTTAATTTAATTAAAGTTTGATTATTAATAATATTTTTATTAATAGTTTTTTTAAATTATCAGAATATTATTAGTTGTTATGTATGTTATATGTTATTAGCAATTATAGTTAACTAATTTAATTATTAATTAATAAATTTTTTAATAGGATGTTAAAGTGTAATCTATTTTATGAGATTTATTTTATCTTTTAATAGTGATAAATAATTACTAGTTAATTATTTATTAACTATTATTTTTAATTAATGATCCTTATAGAGATGTCAATTTTGTAAGTTAATGGTAATGATGCATTCAGATTTAAATGTGAAAATGGGTTAAGTTGTAAGGGGAAAATAGTAAACTTTATCAAACCAAAAAAATACAACAAAATGGAAACTTAAACCTTATTGTAAACTTAGACTGTGTGTTTTCAAAATAAAACAAAACTATGAAACTACATTGTTAAATGTATGTTGTCTTATGTTTTGGGTTGGAGGTTGACTTAGAGTGTTGACCAATTCTAGGATGTTTACCAAAGGAAAGGAAGTATTGTTTTGGTGATTACATATGATGTTTTGATTTGGTTTATGCATATTTTCTTGGATCAGTCCTTTTAGGATGATTGTATTAGTGATGTTTGTACTTTGACCAAGTGATTTTAGTACTTGTTAGTTGATTGTTTAGAGAATTGAAGTATGGTTTTTGTTCTTTTGAGATATTTTTCTTTTTCTCATCTTAGGGTATGTTATCTGTATGTAATGTTGGGAAGTGGCTTGGAATGGAGGCTAAAGCCCAAAGAGGCTGCCTGGGTAACCCATTGTAGGTTATTTTAATAAGTGAATACACTACACTAAATAAGAGTAAAATGAACTAATATGAGTCTTTGTCTTTCCTCACCCATGCCTCAAGTGCTAGTACAGACTAAGATGGGGTTAGAGAGGATGCTTGGTTGTGACCATGCATCATTAGTATGCCTTGTCAGTACTAAAGGATACTAGTGCTACATTGAGTCATTAGGGGACTAGAGTCAAGTCACTAACAGGTTAACCTTAGATTTGACTAATGTAATGACACTTGTTCGCTTGCATAGTAGATTCCCTATGTGTCTTTGTTTGCCTCTGGGTTTAGATGTCATTTATATCTCGGTACCTTGAGTTAGATTACTTTCAAGTTTTCCCTTGACCTAGATATTACTTTTGACTTTTGGGATTGTTATCCTATTTGGGACTTGGGATTATCTCCTCAGCATAGTGGGAGTGGGCCTTTTTGGGTTACTACGAGGTTGAGTGGTAGTACTTTTTACTTTTAGCATTGAGATCTATCAATTGATGCCATGGCTGGAGCTCCTTGTTCTGCATTTCCTTTCATTCTATTCTAGTGTATTATGATGGATGGTTATACTTATTGTATGTACTTTAATTTCATGGATCTTTAAGAGATGATGTAATCTATTTTATGATGTATATTCTTTCAACCTTTCATACCGTGTGACATGTATAGTGGATGATTGTGCATTCCAATTATTGCCAAGTGACATTCGGGACAAATGTATTTATTTAAATAGATTTGAACTTGTAGTTAATCTTTAATGTGGATGTGTTATATCTTAGATTTAATATTATTTAAATTGAAATGTGATTCAATGTTATGTGATCCTTAAGGAATGTAATTTTTTTATGTGTTGCTTATGTATGAATGTATGTTATTACTTCCACTATTTTATAATTGTTGTTATATGTTATCTTAAAAAAAAGTTTGGAAAACTTAGTAAAACTTTATGTTAGTTCTTTTGGATCACTTGGCGAGGCGTTAAAACTATTGTCGTCATTATTTTTATGAATTATCTGACATGAGGAAGCGAAGTTGTCAACCACCACATTCCCCACTATTCCTACTACCTTTTTTTTTCACTTCCTCAATCTGTAGTTGGTGGGAAAGGAGCATTTTGTTTGGCAACAATTGTCATGCTCTTTCTATTCTTGGGAATCATTGGTGAGACCTTTGATTTGTTCTTATAGCTCCATGTTCTTGTGATTCATGTGAAGAAACTCCAAGCCCTTCTCCCATGGCTTCCATGAATTGTTAATGCAGTAGAGCATAGTAATGCCTTGCAATCATTTTTTTGTCATTTTTAGTAAAATTTTCCTCACTCATCCATCCTAAGGAGGAGGAATTATAGAGAATAGAGGATTAAATTTCTAGCAGAATACTTTGAATCATATTGCAATGATCTAATATTCTTAAGATTTTATTTTGTCTATGTTTGTTTACCTCGTGACTTATAAAATGCTTAGTTGTATCATTCTAGCATTGAATCTCAATAGCAAGATTCTTTCTTGCTAGTGCCATGGGCTCCTTTATTTGAAAAAAGGTTCTAAATGTTTTTCCAATACTAATAAATATTAAAAAAATGGCAATTCCAACTAGTGCGAATATAAATCTGGATGGGGTCTTTGAGATCCTTGGGGTATTATAGTCATAAAAGACAACAAATGGTGATTCAGGAGAATGCAAAAACTCACATCAAGATAATCTTCCAAAGCTATGGGTGTATCTTGGTTTAGTGTGAATTATCTAATTAATCCACAAAATATAATGTTGGCCATATGCATATATTTAAAAAAAATTGATGATTTGTATAGATTTCACATTTCATTCTAAAACTCAAACCCTATGAAGCAATATGGAAGTCAAATTTTCACCTACAAATCTTGTTCCTAATAATTGCATGGCTAACTACTTAGAAGAAAGAATGTATGAAAGAACAAGCCAAACTCTAGAAAAAAAAAAGCAGAACGAATTGGAGAGCTTATGAATTCCTATGAGGCTAGGTGAGGCAATGGCCTCTAAAACATAGGGTGTTGAATGAGCATAAGAATGAAAGGTGAGTAGAGATAACCAAAGCACATGGTGGAAGATAGATATCTAACTCTAGACATGCTACTAAGTAATGTGAAAGTATAGATATGGGTATGTGTAAGATCATGGTGTGCCAAAAAGTGGTGATGTGAAAACAATAGAGTTTGAAAATGTCTAAAAGCATTTCAAAATCTACTCTAAATTTTTTCCACCCATCCTAATACCAAAGCTAAAAAGTAGGCACAAGCCTTATCAGGTATCCAATTTCATATCAGATACCTAATATTATGGGATATCTGATATGAAATTTTATATCCAATAATATCTGGTATCCAATATGAAATCAGATACCCAATAACTATGTTGTCATTTAAAAAAAAAGCAACCTGAGGGTTGTTGTTTTGATAGTGTTCTACGTTTTTAACTCTGATATCCTATTGTAAAAAAGATACGTAATATAGGTAAGTGAATTTCTTTTAATATTTTCAATCAATTTTATTATAAATTTATCAGTTTTAATTAAATTTGTTAAAATTTAGGTTTTTTTGATAGGAATTGTTAAAATTTAGGTTTTTTAATAGAAATTATGTTTTGCAAATTAATAGGTATGGCTAACCAAAATGATGATACTAAGGCAAGAAATATTGTTCCTTATAACCCCCCACCAAATGATCCAGTGCCCCCTCAAAATCAGCCACCAAATGATCCTCTACCCCCTCAAAACCCTCCTCAAATTGAGGATTTGATATTTTGAAATCTCACCGAATTGAGGGCTTTGCGAACAACATATAATATTGTACCCACATTGGCTCCTATGTTATCCACATTAAACACCATAGTGGATAACATTGAAACACTTACCAACGAACAAAATGTTTCTTTTCGTTAGCATGACGAAATAAATGAGACCTTTGATGATGGGTTGGACTATGATGAGGTTGCAGCCCTCAATATAAGTAAATATAATTTGGTTGCCCTTTTTGCAAACCCAAAAACTAGTTTACAAGTCAACTGCAAAAAGCCCAAACTATCAATTAAATGGTGCACAAATGATGCCATACATGTGAACTTTTGAGATAATTGCTAGATGGTTTTTGACATCCCTCCACATAGCAATTTAGAGGTGCCATTTTATTTCCTTAGAAAATTGTATGCAAAATTTGTGTTGGGCCTCAAGGTGAACTATTAGAGCATGAAGCCCAACATGGGTGTAGGAGGAGGAGCTCCTCAACATAGACCCTTTTCCCAACAAAAGAAAGCTATCACTTTTTTCCCCCCTACTGATGTCTCCCCCCCTCCTTGAGTACAACATCTTGATATCATTGCAAAGGCTAGCTCTCAAACTATTAGAGCCATCCATAGATTGAGTAGCCTATTGATATCCTAGGCTAGGTTAGTGCTACCTCCCTGTGTTGATGATGTTGGCTTGAGTTCATCATTGGCAAGCTCATCACATGTTTGTGTGCCCCATACTTGCATAACGTGCAAGAATATTTGTTTGGGTCCTATAGGTGATCTTCCTAATTATCAGTTTGTATTTGACAACGATACACTAGACATGTGTGTAGAGGTTATAGACCCTGATGTGAGAGAGGAGAGCCATGCAAATGCATGGACTCCTTCTATATCGATACATGTATACATTTTTTTGTTATGACATATGCGATTTAAAGTTAATCTTTATAATAGAGTAATTTTAATTTTTAAGCCATACTAACTTATACATGTATGTGATCTTCATTCATGTTTAGTTGATGACTGAGGAGAAGCTGAGATGGGTTGATGATGCTATGCTCTCAACTATTTCATTTGGCCTTGAGACATCTACAATACATTATGTTGTGTTCTCATTGTTTTTTCTATTTGATATTGTTGCATATATGGTTTCTAATCTTTCTTTTTTCTTACAAGTATCAGTTGTTCGTGGGGGACAAAGTGTGGGGGATGAGCCAAGACCCATTGACAAGGGAAAGATAATTAGGTGCTTTCTGTTTGATTAAACATTGATGCATTCTTGTAAAATGTTTGTGGTAATAAAATTTAAGTACATTCTTTATTGCATAGGGTGTGGCTACTAGCGATGAGCCCATGCAGATTCTGCATCGTAGATGCTCTAACATTTCCATTCACACTAAGAGCCCAATTGTATGTATAAGTATCATTTATTTTTCATTTTACTTATTTTCATAAATAAATTTAAAATAGATTTCTATGATATTAACAACTAGTATTTTGTATCTCATAGGAAACTCCTAGTGCACATGAAGTTGGACGAGAGAGTTTTGTATCTTTGATGATGCAACCACTATATCCTGAGGAGGAGATAACATAGGTAAGTTGTAGTTTGAATTCTTGATTATACATTATAGATTTAGCATGCTATAAATTATAATGTTATAGTTTAAGTTGTAGATTCATTTGACAGACATCTTTGAACACATAGGCCACAATTAGCAAGGTACAAGCATTGTCAAGGACATATTAGAGGACTTATGACCGACACAAGAGGTCGACAAGAGAGCTATTTATGATGAAAGTTTAATAGTATAAATCTTCATTAAAAAAATGATCATTATGTATTTGAGTATTTCAATGTTAGATACAAAGAATCATATAAATTTAGTAGTCTAACTTTAGGTTTTCCTTCTTTGTTTATGTAGGAGGCATCTGATCCACCTAGTGTAGTGAAGAGGCTACATTTTGATCATCCACCAACAACCTAGGATAGTATAGTTGTCATAGGATGTGCCATGAGACATTTTGAGATGGCATATGCCACATTGTTTATAGAAACATTGATATTATACACATTTCGATGGCATGATTAGCCACATTTTGTATATGGATCTATGTATTTTGATATATATTTGTGTAATTTGTCTATAGATAGATGAACTTTGATATATATTTGTGTAATTTGTCTATGGATACATGTATTTTGATATATATTTTTGTCATTTTTGTACACAATGATATACATATTAATTTAGTATCTAGTATTGTTCAATTTATTGCGCATCATGTGTATTGTTCATGTTTATGGAATATCATTAATTTTAATCATGTTTGCTATATTCGATTCAAATGCAATAGTTTGTGAATAACATTTTAACAACCTTTATTATCAAATTTAGATGTAATGTTTAATTTGAAGTGCTATCATGAGTTATATCTTTTTTAATCAAAAATTCTATAGTTAATATATGAGAGTTCACTTTATATCATGTGATTCAGAGTAAGCAAAATAGGGAGACCTTATTTATAGAGAGAAAACATAGAAATAAGTGACATACATAAAACCATTGTTTTCCCTATTGTTTTAGTTTTAGATTGGATTTATTCCTAATCTTGGCAAAATGGTGCAAAGCCCTTCAATACACCTTTAATAAATAGTAATTCAAGTAATAGGATTCAAAAAATGATGGTAGTCTATCAAGGAATTGGGATAAACTCAAAGGCTTCAACAAAGATCCACTACATTTTAGAAAATAACATCAACACACTTTTTAACCTCCTACACAAGATTCACATAACACAAGATTTAAAACTCCACCTTCAACCTTGAAACTAACTTGTTAAGTACTAGAATTTGCACCCAACACTGAACTGAAAAAAGCTCAATAATTCTAACCTAATATGGGAATCACTTCTTGGTGAGATGTCTAGTGAAGTGAAACCTCTGATTTCTAGGCTGGCTCCTATTGAGTATTTAGTGGCATTTCCATGATCCTAATTTAAGCTTGTGAGAAAAGGGGTAGAAATTACTAAAAATAAACCTAAAACTTACAGTCTTAACTAAGAAATGGATGATACACAAAAAGTGATATGAAAGTTTAAGGTACACATGACAGAGAAGGACTATTTAGCTACTCAATGTACAAACAAAACACTTATTTCTATAATATTTGCATAAGTAATTTGTAATAAAGTTTGAAGAATGATTTAGCAAAAAGGAGGAATATGGATGCCTCTCTCTAACCAATTTCACCTTTAAAAACACAGATTACAACTTACAAATAGACTTACTCCTCTACAACTAGGTGCTGGAATGAGACAAAATAATAAGGAACAATAATAGTTCACTAATTATTTTATCAAAATCACTCTATCACTACACATAGAATCGCAGACAGAAAGAAGGTTAAAACATTGACAAAAATAGCATAATCTTAATTACTGTCAGTTGTACTCAACTTCCAAAATGAATTACAAACTCTACAAAAGTAGTTAAGGACTCATAAGGTAGTCACAAAAACTTCTTTGCATAATCAAAACTCCCCAAAAATGAGTCATAAACTTCACTAAATACCATCCTAGCACTTGGGTTGAATGCAAAAAAAGAACCTAGAAATTAGGGCTTAGAAACTTCCAAAAATGAAGTCTCATTACTCACTAGACTTTACTAACCCATAAATACCCTCATGACTCATTAGAAATCACCCCAAAGGTCTCCAACTATCAATAAAGGCCCTTCAATTGCCATAGTAAATTCAAATTTGACCCCCAGACTTTCCCCTAAAAAGGCTCCTAATGTTTTCAAACTGACTCCTTCCTTAAAGAACATGAACATGAAATGAACCTTTTATCTTCTTTTTACATTAAAAATAGAAAAAAACATTAAATGATTTATAATTTCATCATTTAAACATTCTTTCTTTACAATAATATAACTTATGCAAAAAGGTAAATATCTTGTACATAAAACCTAAGGCAACAACTAAGAAAAACCCCCCCTTCTTCCCAATAAAAACAAATACTTTTAAAAGGGATTAAAATCCCATATATTAGCCCGCGGACTTCAAAACAATATTGAAAGTAATTTGAAGAAAAATATGTGGTTTGAAATCCCTAAAAAGGCTTTCATTTTCACATTTACATTTGAAAGGTCTGGAATAGAGATGAAGGGAGAAAGAAGGGTTTCGTGTTTGCATGTCACCACTGGACATTTGATGGAAATGGAATTGAATCTCACTATTTCTATGGTTTTCCATAAAACATTAACTATTTTCACCCTGTTGTCAAGCTTGGAGGTAGGTTTTATCTTTGCTTCCATTGATGTATTTGCAGAAGGTTTGCCATGAGATTATTTGCTCAAACTTAAAAATTGGGGTTTACTGGTTTTTTTTTTATTACAACCGCCATGAATATAGAAGGTATTTTATTATTTGATGGAAAAAAAATTATTGTTGTGTTTTATTATGACACTTGAATGTCTCGAGATTGTGCATTTTCTTTCTCCATCACAAACTTTCCCCTTCTATCTAGAAGTTCTCTGCTTATTTCTTTATAAGAATGATTTGAAGAATTCTCCATAGCTCCAAGAGTTTTAATCTTCCTATCATTCACCAAATGTGGAGAACCAACACCTCCAATAATGCTAGAGAGGGAGAAAGAAACTCTACTAGTCTCACCAACCAAATCTTTCCAAGAAGCCTTTTATATCCTAGAATGACTACCATCTTGTACTTTAGTCACAGTTCTATTATGATGACCTTTGGAGCTAGCATCACTATGTTGGAAATGAGAATGGAGTAACTGAGAGGGGGAGGGGGTGAATCAGTTAACACATAAACATTTCACAGTCCCTTAGATGTCTGAAATCTTGATCTTAGTTACAGATTATTGAAACTTGATAATGCAGAAAATACTAATAAGAACTGATAACCAAAACAATTCAAAAATCATGAACACTAGAGACACCAGATTTAACGTGGAAACCCAATATGGGAAAAACCATCAATGTAACTAGTTACTATTTTTCACTCTTTTGAAGTGAGCCTTGTTAGGAGCCAACCCTGTTAAAGGTTACAAAACACACTATGAGGTGTGACCCTATTAGAGGATTTAATCACCCTATTAGGAGTGGCCTTGCTAGAGGTCTTTAGAACAATTCAACTGAACTGTCACCTTGTTAGAGGATTTACAATAGGGCTGTTAAACCCACTCTGTTAAGAAATTTTGAGTTCACTGTTACAATGGTTAGAAAGCAACAATGAAGTGACCTGATATAATGTGCAACTTATCTTTGCTGATTACAGATCTTTGTTATGCTTGACTGGATCCTTACTGATCACATACAAATTTGCAGCTCCTTCAACGCATCTGATCCTTTATCACACTTCTTCAACATTCGCTCATATGTTCAATATTCGCTCATTCCATATCCATACATTCGCACTCTTATGCATCCAAAAACTCTTCTTTTTTTTGAACTCATAACTTGACCTTTCATATATACCTTACATATTATCTTAGTCGGCTCAAATCACTGACCAATAATCAAAAAAATACAATAGTCAGCTAGAGATGATTAAAATTACAAACTAACAAATCCCTTTCCTGGCCGACCTTGCTCGGTTAATACTGTTCAAAAAATAATTCCCGTGTTAACCGACTGAGCTCGGTTAATACAGCGAACTTCATGACAACCCTTCAATCGCCAGGAGAACTCAGTAAGTATAGATGATAGAGTGAGCTTGGTAGAAACGATCTTTTCCAAATTCCATTTGGACACCAATTGAACTCGGTAAACACTGAATTTCCTTCGCTTCCCTTCCTAGCTCGGTAAACATTTACTTTTCTTTGCTTACCTTTCCAGCTCGGTAAACACTGACTTTTCTTTGCTTACCTTCCCAGCTTGGTAAATACTCTGTCACAGTTTCCTTCGATCACTGAGTGAGCTCGGTAAGTACTGAACTTCCTTTGTTAACCAAGTTAGCTCGGTAGAAGCTATTTTTACAGTGTAATATACAACAACGCTCGGTAGACTCTGTAAACTACTATGCTTACCTTCTGAGCTCGGTAGACTCTGTCTGCTGACTGATATGACATTTGTGTAACATCAAAGACAATACTCAATTAACCAATTGTATCCAACAATCTCCCTCTTTGGCATTGATGGTAACACAACATGTCATAGCAAAATGAAATTTGAAAATAAGTCTTTCTCTTATAGTGCAGCACAATATGTCAACATAATACTTCTCCCTCTTAGATAGAAACTTCTCCCTCTTTTAGTGATCTCCCTCTATGAAGGAATTGTATAACAAAAAGATATGATAGTTTTATTCTCCCTTTGCAAATGTTTACAAATTTAAGAAGAATAGATATTATAGTTTTACTCTCCCTCTTTGACAACACATGCCAAAGACAATACAACACAGTAAAAGCTCTTCTCATATGCCAAAAGTACTCTCAACTGGATTATAGTGTACCTTATGTACAGATTCATATGCAATGACTTCAATACTCTGTTGCATCAACTTGATAGATTTTCAACTTGTCATAGGTTGATGCATCACTTAAGACTTTATTTTAGTGAACTTCAGATAGGGGAGTGACCCCTAACTTACCTTTGAGATACAAGAATGTATCCTTAGGTAATGGTTTTGTGAATATGTCAGCAATTTGTTCCTTTGTATGCACATATTCTAGTCTAATTTCCTTGTCCTGTACCAATTCTCTGACAAAATGATATTATATTGCTATATGCTTGGTCTTGGAATGCATCACTGGATTCTTGGATATGTTGATTACACTAGTATTGTCTCATAACATAACAACTAGTTCTTTGATGTCCAACTTCATTCCTTGTAATAACTGCTTAAACCAAACAATGTTGGAACAGTTTACTGCTGCAGCAACATACTCTGCCTTTGCTGTGGATTGGGATGTACAATTCTACTTTTTTCTTGTCCAAGAAACCAATCTCTTTCCAAAAAAGAATGCTCCTCCACTTGTGCTTTTTCTATCATCAAGATTCCCTGCCCAATCAACATCAGTAAAAACTTTCAAATCCAAATTACCTCCAAATTTGTACCATAATCCATAATCTTCAGTTCTTTTCAAATATCTCATTATTCTTTTAATTTCCATTAGGTGAGTTTCTCTTGGTTTTGCTGAAAATCTTGCAACAATACAAACTACAAGAGCAATATCTGGCCTGGTATGAACTACATACTGCAACTTTCCAATCATAGATCTATACAATGTTTGGTCTATTTCTTTGGATTCATCATCTTTGGTAAGTTTCAATCCAGTACACATATGAGTTCCAACAGGTTTGCAGTCCTCCATACCAAACTTTTTCAATATCTCCTTGATGTATTTTGATTGAGTAATAAAGATGCCATTCTTATTTTGTTGAATTTGAAGACCAACAAAGAATTTTATTTCACTAAACATAGACATTTCAAATTCCTTGTTCATTTGTTCTGAAAATTCTTTGCAAAGATCATCATTCCCTGTGAAAACAGTATCATCTACAAATATTTCTGCCAAGACAATCTTATTATCTGATCCTTCCTTTGTATACAAGCTACTATTATCATTAGTTCTTTGAAAATCAATCTAAATAAGATAGTTATGCAATCTTTCATACCATGTTCTAGGGGCTTGTTTCAGACCATACAGTGCCTTGTGTAATTTGCAGACCATGTCCCTTTTCTCTAGATCAACAAAACCTTCAGGTTGTTCAATGTAAACCTCTTCATCCAATATTCCATTGAGGAATGCTGACTTGACATCCATTTGATAAACTTTGAATCCTTTGTGAGCAGCATATGCAAGTAAGGTTCAGACTCCTTCCAATCTTGCAACAGGAGCAAAAGTTTCCCCATAATCTATGCCTTCTTCTTGAGAGTATCCTTTGCATACCAATCTAGCTTTGTTTCTGGATACCTTACCATCTTCAGTCAACTTGTTTCTAAATACCCACTTGGTTCCAATTATATTCTTATTTTTAGGCCTGGGTACAAGAGTCCATGTCTTTTTCTTCTCTATCTGTTCTATTTCCTCATTCATTGCCTTAGTCCAACTATCATTTGCCAATGCGTCTTTAATACTTCTAGGTTCAAAATCAGCAAGTAAACAAGTAGTTTTCAACTTACTTCTTGTCAGGGTTCCTTCATATTTGTCTCTAATGATCTGATCTGGTGTATGATGTCTTCTAACATATTTAGCTAATACAAGTTCTTTACCTCTTGAATGAGTTTCATTGATATCTGCTTGTGCTTCAATTTCATATTCAGGATGTTCTAGCTCGATTGCTTCAGACTTGGTAGACACTTGCTCAGTAGTGTCTAAATGTTGTTGTGGCTCGATTTGAACTATTTGCAACTCGGTTACTGAAGACTCAGGGGTTGAGGATTCTTGAGTGAATGGTATACTTGGTATAGTATGAGGTTCAATGTAAAAAAATCTCTTGTAGTCTTTAGGTATCTTTTTGCTTTCTTCTTCTGATTTGTCTACAAACTGATCAACTTTCACATGTGCACTTTCTATGACTTTGTGAGTAGATAGATTTAAAAATCTATATGCTTTGCTTTTGCAAGAGTAACCCAAATATATTCCTTCATCACCTTTTACATCAAATTTTCCTTTTCTAGATTCTTTCAAAATATAACATTTGCTTCCAAATACTTTTAGATAACTTACATTGGGTTTGTAGCCATACCGTAATTCATAGGGAGTCTTGAATGAGTCTTTCTTCAACTATACTCGATTTAAGGTATGAACTGCAGTGCTGATGGCTTCCTTCCAGTATTTGATAGCAATGTCTTTTTCTATCATCAGGGTTCTTGCACAATCCACTATGGATCTGTTTCTTGTTTCAGCTATTCCATTTTGTTCTGGAGTTCCTGGTGCTGAAACCTGTCTTTTAATACCTCTTTCAATGTAGAAGTTATTGAATTCATGTGAAATGAATTCACCACCTCTGTCTGACCTTAAACATTTCAGCCTTTTCCCTGTTTCTTTTTCAACTCTTGCCAAATACCATTTGAATTTCTCAAATGCTTCTGATTTATTCCTTAGATACATGACAGTCATCATTCTTGAATCGTCATCAACAAAAAGAATGAAATTTTTTTCTCTAGTATAGCTTTCTATTCCAATGGGTCCACATAAATCAGTATGCACAATTTCTAATATATCTTTAGACTGATATTTTTTTACTTTTAAAACTAGTTTTTCCCATTTTACCAATCTGACAATTCTTGCATAGACCAACCTCAGGTTTCTTGATGTTAGGAATGCCTCTTACTTTCTTAAATTTGCTTATTTTTACCAAGTTATCAAAATTGACATGACACAATCTTTTATGCCATAACCAACTCTCTTCAATTTGAGCAATAAAACATGAGCATTCACCAAGTTCTAGATAGAACAAGTTACCTTTAGTTTGGGTGCCAGATCCTATTAGTTTTCCTTGCTCATTCAACAGTCTCGCCTTTCCATGCATGAATTCTACCTTGAATCCAGTATTTAGTAACTGTGCCACACTTAGCAAATTGTGTTTGAGACCTTCAACCCAGTAGGCATTATTACATATAAGTTTTTTGGATAGACAAATTCTTCCTCTTCCTTTTATGAAACGAAGTTCATCATTACCAAACCTCACACTACCACCATCATAGTCTTCAAATTGATCAAACTTAGTTTTATCACCAGTCATATGATGTGAGCAACCACTGTCTATTATCCATGTATCATTCTTACTTACATGAGAGATAAGAGCCATTTTATCTTTGTCATCACTATCAGAGTTATCTTTAACAGCAATATAAACAATTTCATCCTCACTATTATCAGAATCCTTAGAATTTTCAGCCATGAAACATGATTTCTTACCTTTGTTCTTGAATGATTTAAAGTCTTTCTTGCCATTCCATTTGTGATCTTTCTTTTCATCATTGTTTTGCTTGTTTGGGCACCTTGCTGCAATATGACCAATTTCATCACAAGAAAAACATATTAGAGGAACTTTACCTTTGTATTTTCCTCGGCCTCTAGAATATTTCCTGGCTAGTAGAGCTTAAATCACTTCGAGATCAGTGTCTGAACTTTGGATTGATTCATTTTCACTTTCTGACTGAGATTCTATCTTCTTTTTTCTTTTCTCTTTGAGTGAGAGCTTGGCTTGAAATGTTGATTCAATGTTTTTGGAGGTTGGAACACAGTTGTCAAAGTTATCTAGTTCAAATGCAGTTAGTCTTCCGACTATGGCCTCAAGATTTATCTTATGATTTGCTTCACAACTTCTTTCTTGTATTGTAGAGACTCTGATTGCATAAACGGGAAGCAAGGTTCTGAGAACTTTGCTTACAACTGTTTCTCCTTTGATGTCACCTCCAGCTGCCTTGATTGCACTTACACATGCTTTAACTCTTTCAACATACTTTGCAATGTTTTCATCCTCTCTCATCTTCATTTGATCAAATTGTCCTCTTAGACTTTCTGCTTTTTCTCTTCTTACATTATCATCCCCTCCATAGATCTCCTTTAGCTTGTTCCACATGTCAAAGGCAGTTTTGCAGTCCTTAATGTCATCAAATTCTTCATAGCTTAGAGCAGATACTATGTCTATCATCATATTATTGTGAGTCTTCTTTTCAGCAATATCATTAACTGATAATGTGCCAGAAGGTTCATATTTTTCTTCAAGGTATTTCAGTCTAGTATCACCAACAGTAGCCAGATGAAGTTTCATCAATTCTTGCCATGCTGAAAAGTTATCTCTGTTAAGTTTTGGAATTTCTCTTCTATAAGACATCTTGATCTTTGGCTTAGAACCTTGAAATCCTTTCCTGCAAGCACCAATGGCTCTGATACCAATTTTTGGAAATGAGAATGGAGTAATTGAGAGGGGGAGGGGGTGAATCAGTTAACACAAAAAAATTTCACAGTCCCTTAGATGTCTGAAATCTTGATCTTAGTTACAGATTACTGAAACTTGATAATGCAACAAATACTAATAAGAACTGATAACCAAAATAATTCAAAAATCATGAACACTAGAGACACCAGATTTAATGTGGAAACCCAATATGGGAAAAACCAGCAATGTAACTAGTTACTATTTTTCACTCTTCTGAAGTGAGCCTTGTTAGGAGTCAACCCTGTTAAAGGTTACAAAACACACTATTAGGTGTGACCCTATTAGAGGATTTAATCACCCTGTTAGGAGTGGCCTTGCTAGAGGTCTTTAGAACAATTCAACTGAACTATCACCTTGTTAGAGGATTTACAATAGGGCTGTTAAACCCACTCTGTTAAGAAATTTTGAGTTCACTGTTACAATGGTTAGAAAGCAACAATGAAGTGACCTGATATAATGTGCAACTTATCTTTGCTGATTGCAGATCTCTGTTATGCTTGACTGGATCCTTACTGATCACATACAAATTTGTAGCTCCTTCAATGCATCTGATCCTTTATCACACTTCTTCAACATTCGCTCATATGTTCAATATTTGCTCATTCCATATCCATACATTCGCACTCTTATGCATCCAAAAACTCTTCTTTTTTTTGAACTCATAACTTGACCTTTCATATATACCTTACAGATTATCTTAGTCGGCTCAAATCACTGACCAATAATCAAAAAAATACAATAGTCAGCTAGAGATGATTAAAATTACAAACTAACAAATCCCTTTCCTGGCCGACCTTGCTCGGTTAATACTGTTCAGAAAATAATTCCCGTGTTAACCGACTGAGCTCGGTTAATACAGCGAACTTCGTGACAACCCTTCAATTGCCAGGAGAACTCGGTAAGTATAGATGATAGAGTGAGCTTGGTAGAAACTATCTTTGTCAAATTCCCTTTGGACACCAAGTGAACTCGGTAAACACTGAATTTCCTTCGCTTCCCTTCCTAGCTCGGTAAACATTAACTTTTCTTTGCTTACCTTCCCAGCTTGATAAACACTGACTTTTCTTTGCTTACCTTCCCAGCTCGGTAAATACTCTGTCACAATTTCCTTCGATCACCGAGTGAGCTCGGTAAGTACTGAACTTCCTTTGTTAACCAAGTTAGCTTGGTAGAAGCTATTTTTACAATGTAATATACAACAACACTCAGTAGACTCTGTAAACTACTATGCTTACCTTCTGAGCTCAGTAGACTCTGTCTGCTGACTGATATGACATTTGTGTAACATCAAAGGCAACACTCAATTAACCAATTGTATCCAACAATTTTATTTCTAGTCCAAATCCAATGCTTAAGTTGTCCCTTGCCTCACTGGGCCAGAATGAACTGCACACGCCATCTTCAACTTTCAATCTTTTGCTCTCTTTTAGTTCAACAATGTTAGGTGGGCCATCATTGTCTTCTTTGGGGAAAGATTTCCTATTATTGACTTGACTATGAATATCTTGTTTGGAATCCTTTTGCCCTAGCTTTGCCACATGAGATTTAACTTTGGTTGATAATAGCTTATGAACATTTTCACTTGCCATTTTTTTCTGTCATTCCTCTTGATAAGCTTTCTTCATCCTTTGAATCCTTAACATCTAGCTTCAATTTGTCTTCAACTACCTCTACATTCTCTAGTTCCCTCTTTGCCAAATTCCCTTTGGACACTGAGTGAACTTGGTAAACACTGACTTTCCTTCGCTTCCCTTCCTAGCTTGGTAAACATTAACTTTTCTTTGCTTACCTTCCCAGCTCGATAAACACTGACTTTTCTTTGCTTACCTTCCCAGCTCGATAAATACTCTATCACAGTTTCCTTCGATCACCAAGTGAGCTCGGTAAGTACTGAACTTCCTTCGTTAACCAAGTTAGCTTGGTAGAAGCTATTTTTACAGTGTAATATACAACAACGCTCGGTAGACTCTGTAAACTACTATGCTTACCTTCTGAGCTCAGTAGACTCTGTCTGCTGACTGATATGACATTTGTGTAACATCAAAGGCAACACTCAATTAACCAATTGTATCCAACAATTTGATTTCTAGTCCAAATCCAATGCTTAAGTTGTCCCTTGCCTCACTGGGCCAGAATGAACTGCACACGCCATCTTCAACTTTCAATCTTTTGCTCTCTTTTAGTTCAACAATGTTAGGTGGGCCATCATTGTCTTCTTTGGGGAAAGATTTCCTATTATTGACTTGACTATGAATATCTTGTTTGGAATCCTTTTGCCCTAGTTTTGCCACATGAGATTTAACTTTGGTCGATAATAGCTTATGAACATTTTCACTTGCCATTTTTTTCTGTCATTCCTCTTGATAAGCTTTCTTCATCCTTTGAATCCTTAACATCTAGCTTCAATTTGTCTTCAACTACCTCTACATTCTCTAGTTCCCTCTTTGTGGAATTTTCTTTAGTTTTTTTTATTTGCAACAAGTGCATCTGAACTTCTAAATGTAGCTCCACCATTACTTATCTGTTCAATATCATCCTCGTTTTTTAATCTTTCCATGCCTATTCTGGCTTTGCATTTTTTTCCTGATTTGTGAGTATGTAAGCATGTCCTGCATTAGTCTCATTGCCAAATTCTGTTGAACACTACATTTTCTCCTCATTCCCAATCAATTTGTCCATAACCTTCTTCATGATATCTAGCTCTTTGTGAATTACACCTTGTGTTTCAGAAATAGCTTTATTCATGTCTACATGAATTTCATCATTATCATCTTGTTCAATATGTATGTTCGTGCTCCTCACAGCCATAGATGGGAGTTGAGTTACTGGGACACTTTTAACTCTCTAAAAATTGTATTTGTGTTTGCCCATTCCCTTGCTTGGAAAAACTTTGACTTGAGTAGCAACATGGAAAATATCATTTGTCTCATCCACGTGTTGTTTAAAATCTAATAGTCCAACTCTTTTCTAATGATGTTTCTAGGTGTTTGTCATGGTATTTATGATTCTTTTATCCATGTGTATGTTCATAAATTTCTCATGTAACATCTAGCATATGAGATGATAGATAGTTTTTGAATGCATTACCTCAAAATATTATGTAAATCTACTGCTATTTTTTTCATCACAAGACTCACATGCATAATTTATTCTTTTAGTTCCTGTGCACAGTGGTCAACCTTCAAATTTTGGCTGGAACTGCTCATTATGCAAGACCATATAAATCATGCTACCTTTTTTCGTCTACATCTCTTCACAAGATCCTTTGCTTTAATCAAGGCTACATCTAACACTTCCAGTTCTCTTGTAATTGGTACTGTCATTGTCTTTTCATGCTTTTCTAACTTTACAACATTCATAGATAGGCTTTTAGCTTCAAATTTTTTGTATGTTGTCCCTTCCCTTAGTGCTCTGTTTTTCAACCAACTCACTCTCTTCATTTCCTTGATATTGAAATGGTATTTCATGAAGTTCAAGCATGGCTCGTGACACTCATAAACTATCCTTCTATGATTTTCACCTATTCCTTAACTATTTTCAACATGCTTGCTTGATTATAATGAAAAATTTCATATTAGAATTAACATTTGTCATTTGAGCACTTAGAATACTATTTTTTATATGTATTCAGAATGATAAGAATATTGCATTTGTAGGTACATAGTTAAAGGTACTTTGTCATTGCTCAGATCTTTAAAGATCTAACCCCACTTCTTTCTTTTGCAGGAGAATGAAAACTAGGATCTATTAGATTGAGGGTTGTACCAAGAATGGCATCAAAGACCACTTAACTAGTGAAACACTGAAAAGGAAATGATTGGTTATCTCTGAATCTTCCCTCATGTGTTATACTTTTCTTGTTCTCAATATGTATGAAAGATAGTAGTTAGACTCATGGCTTGTGTGAGATTTCTCATTTCCAACATTTTCTCATTCATTTCATACGTTGTAAAGAAAATGAAAATTGTACATATTAGTGATGATTTATACAATGAACATTATATCTCCTTTTTCTCATGACTTTTAATATGATTGCAAAGTGATGAAATGTAAATGAATAGAAAATGAATGTTTTCTTCTACAATTCCTTCTGTAACATTACTTAAAGTAAAATCTCAGCATCTGTAGAACTTTAGTAACATAACTCTTGGCTTCAAATCTAATCTCAACGCACTTAAGGACTCCACTCCTCAACCATGGATTCTATTCCCAACCATGAATTCATTCTTAGACTCATAATCTTTGATAACTAGTCCTTCACTTTGTTACTACACCTCATACTACAACTTTTCAATTTCAACATAACCTCAAAATATCCCAACTTAAGAGACTTTATTGGATCAAACCTTTTTAACTTGGTTCTCCAATACCATATCCATATGAATAAAATCTATACATTTCTCACATTGATCAGATTACCCATACTAATCCACTTAACAAACTTAGGAACCAAATCATCCAAAACATACATTCTTGCTATCCTTTGTATAAACCCAAACACAATCATTCATAACTCATTAACCATACTTCATTTCCTCAATCCAACCATCAAGTAATGCATTCTATCATTATGTAAACTAGCTTCATTAATGCATTCTATCATTTCACACCTTATATATAGGTATTTCCAACCTTGTATGGTCGTGATCAAACCCCAAACTAACTCTTTGCACTCATTTTCACTTTGCAAGAAAAAGTTGCAAAAGTTACAAAATTGTAATTTTGCAACTTTTGCAATTTTGAGCAATTTTTGCTATAACTTTAAATTCTTAATTATATGAGTTCACCAAACTTGGTAAGGGGTTATCAATAGCCCACATGAGCTTTAAGTTGTGATCCTTGGAAGATTGACCTCAATACACACATAGAGGACCTTGGAGACTCCTCAATACAGAGTGGCCATGGATGATGGAGGCTCTCTGTAGCCAAAATAAGGGTGTCACTAGGGTTCACCCACCCATCTAGAGCTAATGGAATTGACGATTCGATACAAAGATCAGTAGTTTCAAAGTTACGTTGTGGTGCACCTATGAACTGAGGCACATTGTGAGTTATTTTAGACCTTGACATGACCATCTTGTAGCATTTGACATTTTATTGATAGCCCTCATGAGCTCTGAGTTGCGACCCTCGAAAGATCAACCTCGATACACACTTAGAGCACCTTGGAGAGTCCTCAGTATGGGGTGACCATGGACACTAGAGGCTCTTTGTAGCTAGAACAAGGGTGTCACTAGGGTTCACCTACCAATTTAGAGCTAATGGTGCTGATGATTTGATGCCAAGATAAGCAGTTTCAAAGTTATGCTGTGGTGCACCTATGAACTGAGGCACACAGCGAGTTTTGGCATCGAGCGAGATTGTTGTGTCAAATTCAAATGAAATGTGATATCTTGAAAATGAGATAGATTATTTTAGGCCTTGACATGACTATCTTGTATCATTTGACATTTCATTGATAGCCCTCATGAGCTCTGAGTTATGACCCTCAGAAGATTGACCTCAATACGCACTTAGAGCACCTTGGAGACTCCTCAGTACAGGGTGGCCGTGGATGATGGAAGCTCTTTGTGGCCAAAACAAGGTTGTCACTAGGGTTTACCTACCCATCTAGAGCTAATGGCACTGATGATTTGATGCCAAGATCAACGGTTTCAAAGTTACGTTGTAGTGCACCTATGAACTAAGGCACATTGTGAGTTTTGACATTGAGTGAAATCGTTGTGCCAAATCCAAATGGATCTCTCAAAAATGAGATAGTTTATTTTAGGCCTTGACATGACCATCATGTAGCATTCAATATTTCATCAATAGCCCTCACGAGCTCTGAGTTACGACCCTTGGAAGATCAACCTCAATACACACTTAGAGCACCTTGGAGACTCCTTAGTACAGGGTGGTAGTGAATGATGAAAGCTCTCCATGGCTAGAAAATGGGTGTCACTAAGGTTCAAATACCCATATAAAGCTAATGGCATTGATGATTCAATGCCAAGATCAACAGTTTCAAAGTTACGTTGTGATGCATCTACAAACTGGGGTACACTGAGAGTTTTGGCATTGAGCGAGATTGTTGTGCCGAATTCAAATTGAATGTGATCTCCCAAAAATGAGATAGGTTATTTTAGGCCTTAGCATGAACATCCTATAGCATTCAATGTTTCATTGATATCCCTCATGAGCTCTGAGTTATGACCCTCAGAAGATCGACCTTGATACGCACTTAGAGCACCTTGGAGACTCCTCGATATAGGGTAGTTGCAAATGATGGAGGCTCTCTGTGGCTGGACCAAGGGTGTCACTAGGGTTAGTATTAAAAGAAAAAAAAAAAAAATTTACCTCTCTCAATTTTTTGGCATTGGACACAATGCAAGTTTGGTGTTAGTATGGTGTTAGTATGTATTAAAATTGTCAATTTTTTAGGTCCCACCACATAAATTGCATTAAGTAAAATCATCTTTGTTTCTTACATTAAATCAACAAGTTTGCATTTAAAATATATCAAGTGTTTTATCATTATTACAACAATACAAAACTACCAAGAATCGTAGTGTCAAAAATAGTAGTGTCAAAAAATGAAGTGTCAATAAAAGTATTGTCTAAAATAGAATAGATTTTTCTTCATTCTGCTCCTTATTTAGCCTTTTATCTTCATGCATGGCTTCTCTTCATGATGTACCTACATTTCAATATCATAAAAAATATTAGTAACTTATTGTATTAAAAAATATAATCATCAATCCACTTTTGGTCTTCCTTGGTGCTTTAAACAAGATAAAAATGAAAAAAAAAACATAAGATGTAAATATACCTAGTCGAGTGTTGTAGTAGGGCCCTCTCTCTATTTTAGGGTCCCCAACAGGGATTCATGATTAACATTAGTAATAGTAAAAATTTCTTTTACTTTTGGTCTTCCTTGATGCTTCAACAACTTTACATTTGTTTCTATAGTAAGATGCAAATATAGGAGAATTATTTTGTGCTTTTGATAGTCTTCGAATATAGGAATTCCATTCCTTCTAAGATGTATATCCATAGCCATGTTCTAGAAAAAACCATTGAACTAGTAGGATATGTGAATCCATCATCATCTATGATTGGTTGTGCAAGCTTTTATTTACCTCTTACACAACTTACTAACAATAATTTGATTTTTCATCATTCCCCTATAGTGCAATCAATGCAAAGACATGTCCTGGTTGAAGAAGATCTAATAGATGGTTATGCTCAAGTGAACTTTCCATGTCATCATTTCTAATAAAGGGTATGATAGAAAATGGAGTAAGATAATGTGGAGCCCATGTGTCCACCCACTCACTCGACTCACAATGATCCCAATCACACTAAAATCAACAAGGACAAAAGCAAGCTAGTTGTCGTGTAGAAATGGTCCATGTACTAGAATCAAAGCTCTAGAATGAATGCATTTTTTATGAGTCTCTTACTATAGCACAATCTGATCTATCACCTATGGACCCTTCATCAACCAACCAAAAGAACCTGCATACTACTAAATCAAGAGTCCCCCCTGTGATAATGTTGAACTACACCAATCAACAATGCTATGAGCATCAAGAAGCTCTCCTAAAATCTTCAATTGCTCCTTAACTAGAGCTCTCTTCACACATGCCTCTACTCCATCATGTTCCCATTTCCCATGGCCAGACTCAAAAAAACTCCAAATATGAGGCACCCCCCTTTTTACATGCATCCTACACAACCAATAAAACATGCAAGCATTCTTGAATTGACCTAAATAGTTATTTGACCAAATGATATGTCTATCCATAGCAATTGCGTGCTCCTATAAGAAATCAAAATAAATCTCGAAACAATGTTGCACAAACTCGTGAGAGTGAGATCTATCATCACTCATATAAAAATGGTACTCTTTAATAATCTTTTGATGATCTTTCACACTATTAGGGGCATGTTTATATATTATGTAGATAAAAATAGCAATCTAAATGGATTTGTAATACTAAGATTATGTCACATTTTGAAGTTGCAATGTGTAGTTCTCAGCAAAGTCAACAACTAATACAATAGTGCCAATGGGAAAATTCTCCTTACACATTCTAAATTGTTGATCCAACCACTGAGACATGTGACTATGTCTTGCATACTTGTAGAAAATATTTGCCTTGAAATTTGAAATAAAACTAACCACACTGATTTCTTTTGCAACCAATTCAAATCTAGAGCCCTCACCCCCATTCTTCAATGTGTATTTCACTATTTCATATGCCTTTTCTTTTACTATTGTCTTCCCAAGATCTTATTCACACCCCTCATGAAAACATGTGTCAGGCTTGGATAAGCCACCACATTCTGAACACTTCTCATTTAAGCAAGCATTTATATAAAAGAAACAACCATCAACTCTACGACATAAAAATTGATCTAGCAAGTCTCTTGATGATTTTGAAAAATCACTAGCACCACAACTCTCCAACATTTCTTTAGTATGCAAAGTAGAATGGATGAGGTGTAATAGTTCATGGTGCATATAAAAATTTACATGATATTTGCAAAAACATGTATTTCAAATTTTAAGTGGCACACAATAAAATGGTTTCAAAGATTCAAAAGCCCTTTGTGATATATGAAGACTTGGATGACTCTCTCTAAATTGTTTGAACAACATAATTTGACTTACCTCCAAATAATATTTAAGATGTGGTGTGTGGTCTCTGATACCAATTCTTAACTTTAACATGTCTTTAGCATTAGGTTATACTCTTGAGCTAGAGTGCCAAAATTGTGTAATTTCTTCCTTCACATCATTAGATAGCTTCTTATCAAAATGTGGATGTCTCCCACCAAAAGTCCACATTTCATTTTGATGAAGATTGTCAATTCTTTCTCGTCTACTAAGTGTTATTCTCAAAGTAGTATGATTTAGGTTCAAGTAAATACAAGTTTGTCTCATATATCTATGCTTTCTCAAATGATGACTTACCAAAGAGGTTGTAATAACCCTTTGAGCATCTCTCTTATCCTTCTCCTTTTTATTTTTCCCAATGCTATTGAGAGCACTAAAAAGATTCTTCACAATAATTGCATTTCTTTCCCATTTTTTATTGACACAAATCTTCAATTTGGAAAACATAGGTCTCATCTTTTGCATCTTTAATAAGTGCATAAAAAGTTGACATTGCTTCACCACTGTCTTGTTGCCGAAAAACATCTTATATAGTCTTAAAGCCCATAACCGAATGGTTCTTTTTTATTTTCTCCCTTCCAAATTGGTAATAATTATTTCATCAATTTTAATTATCCATTTTGGTGTTCTAGAACCTTTGTGTTGATTATAATTAGGATATATGTAAGGTTCTTGTGCATTGTCATGTTCAGCATGGTCAATCATGAAATTTACATTATGACCTAGTAGCATTTCATCCTCCAGATTTTCATTCTCTAAATTTTCAATCCTAGCATTATCATTATCAACTAGTACATTTTCATTCCCCAACTATACATATTCATTTAGCTAACTCTATGATTTCACCTTTGACCAATACATCGTCAACTTGACTCATATTTAACATACCTTATCTTTTCCTTCAGTGATTTACCTTGTCCCTTTCCCTATATGCCACAGTGTCTTCATTGGATACCTTCCTTTGCATTTATCTTTTTGATAACTACTGCTCCCCATTCAGATGATAATATCAGACACCTAATAATATATTATCAAAGCTTTTTCGATCATTTGGGCCTCAAAATTTTAGTTTTCACAAAACCCATGAAAATGACCCACAAAAGGTGATGTTGTTAGGTTTGCAGTCACAAGGAATATGTTGGAAAAATCATGCCAATTTAATTAGGTATTTGACCTGTGATGTTTTCAGGTCAGCAGTGGTAGGGAATATGTTGGGAAAATCATGCCAGTTTAATTAGGTATTCGATCTAAGATCAGATATTCGATATCAAATCAGATATCCAATTTCAAATTAGATATTCGATATTGATTCCCAAATTTTGGAGCGAATTATGGGAAATGCAAACAAATTTCATTATGTATGATTAACATATATAGGATTATTATTATTATATGATTTATTTAAAATTATTATTATATATGATTATTATATTATATTATTATTAAATATAATAATATATGTTATTATTATTATTGTAACTTATAAATATTATATATATATATATATATATATATATATATATATATATATATATATATATATATATATATATATATATATATATATATATATATATATATGACTATTATATTATAGTATTATTTTTACTATTATTATTATTATTATGAAGTATGATCCATTTGGTTGGTTCAAATGCGTAGAGAAGGGTGATAGGTTAACTTATGACCCCTCTTGATGCATTTCATGACAACATATGTCCCTAGGGGCCATAGGACCACTAGAGATGGATTTAGTTGGTTACAATGCATCGAGAGGGGTCATAGGTTAACCAATGACCCCTCTCGATGCATTTCATGACAACATATGTCCCTAGGGTCCCCAAGGCCCCTAGGGATGCATTTGGTTGGTTCCAATGTGTTGAGAGGGGTCATAGGTTAACCAATGACCCCTCTTAATGCATTTCATGACAACATATGTCCCTAGGGGCCCTAAGACCCCTAGGGATGCATTTGGTTGGTTCCAATTCGTCGAGAGGGGTCTCGATGCATTTCATGACAACATAAGTCCCTAGGGGCCCTAGGACTCCTAGGGACACATTTGGTTGATTCCAATGCATTCTTGATGCATTTCATGACAACATATGTCCCTAGGGGCCCTAGAGATGCATTTGGTTAGTTCCAATACATCGAGAGGGGTCATAGGTTAACCTATGACCCCTCTTGATGCATTTGATGACAAAAAATGTCCCTAGGTGTCCTAGGGTCCCTAGGAATGCATTTGGTTGGTTCTAATGTGTCAACATGGGTATTTCATGAAAACATATGTCCCTATTGTCTTTAGGGCCCCTACAAACACATTTTCTTGGTTCCAATGCATCAAGAGGGGTCATAGGTTAGCCTATGACCCCTTTTGACACATTTCATAACAACATATGTCCCTAGGGGCCCTAGAACACCTACAGATGCATTTGGTTAGTTATAATGCGTTGAGAGGGGTCATAGGTTAACCTATGACCCCTATCAATGCATTTAATGACAATATATGTCCCCAGGGGCCCTAAGACCCCTAGAGAAATATTTGGTTGCTTTGAATGCATTGAGAGGGGTCATAGGTTAACCTGTTACCCCTATTGATGCATTTCATGACAACATATGTCCCTAGGAGCCATAGGGCTCCTAGGGATATCGACACATTTTATGACAACATATGTCCCTAGGGGCCCTAGGACCCATAAGGACCCATTTGGTTGGTTTGAATGCATCGAGAGGGATCATAAGTTAACCTATAACCCCTCTCAATGCATTTCATGACAACATAAGTCCCTAGGGGCCCTAGGACCCCTAAGGACACATTTGGTTGCTTCAAATGTGTTAAGAGGGATCATAGGTTAATCTATAATCACTCTCAATGTATTTCATGACAACATAAGTCCCTAGGGGCCCTAAGGCCTCTAGGGATGCATTTGGTTGGTTTGAATGCATCGAGAGGTGTCATAAGTTAACCTATGACCCTTCTTGATGCATTTCATGACAACATATGTCTCCAAGGGCCCCAGATGCATTTGGTTGGTTCCAATGTGTTGAGACCTATGACCCCTATCAATGCATTTGATGACACATATGTCCCTAGGGTATCTAGGGCTCCTAAGAACACATTTGGTTGGTTCTAATGCATTGAGAGGTTTCATAGGTTAACTATGACCCCTCTTGATGCATTTCATGACAACATATGTTCCTAGGAGCCCTGGACCCCTAGGGACACATTTGGTTGGTTCGAATGCATTAAGAGGGGTCATAGGTTAACCTATGACCTCTCTCAATGCATTTCATGGCAACATATGTCCCTAGGAGCCCTAGGACCCCTAGGAAGAAATTTGGTTTGTTTCAATGCATCGAGAGTTAACCTATGACCCCTATCGATGCATTTCATGATAACATATGTCCCTAGGGGTCCTAGGGCCCCTTGGGATGCATTTTTTTGGTTCCAATGCATCAATACATTTCATGACAGTAAATGTCCCTAGGGGCCCTAGGACCCCTTGGGATGCATTTGGTTGGTTCCAATGCGTCAAGAGGGGTCATAAGTGAACCTATGACCCCTCTCAATGCATTTCATGACAACCTATGTCCCTAGGGTCCCAAGGGCCCCTACGAATGCATTTGGTTGGTTCCAATGCATTGAGAGGGGTCATATGTTAACATATGACCCCTCTTAATGAATTTCATGACAACATTTGTCCCTAGGGGCCCTAGGGCCCCTAGAGACCCATTTGGTTGGTTTAAATGCATTGAGAGGGGTCATAGGTTAATGTATGACCCCTATTGATGCATTTCATGACAACATATGTCCCTAGGGTCCCTAGGACCCCTAGGGATGCATTAACAACATATGTCCCTATGGGCCCTAGGACCCCTAGGGATGCATTTGGTAGGTTTGAATGCATCAAGAGGGGTCATAGGATAACCTATGACCCATATCGATGCATTTCATGATAGCATATGTCCCTAGGGGCCCCTCAGGATGCATTTGGTTGGTTCGAATGCGTCGAGAGGGGTCAGAGGTTAACCTATGACTCATATCGATACATTTCATGATAACATATGTCCTTAGGGGTCCTAAGACCCTTAGGGACCCATTTGGTTGGTTTAATGGATCGAGAGGAGTCATAGGTTAACCTATGACCCCTCTCTACGCATTTCATGACAACATAAGTCCTTAAGGGCCCTAGGATGGTTTTTTCCAATGTCTTGAGAGGGGTCATATGTTAACCTATGACCCCTCTCAATGCATTTCATGACAACATATGTCCATAGGGGCCCTAGGGCCCCTAAGGACTTACTTGATTTGTTTCAATGCATCGAGAGGGGTCATAGGTTAACCTATAACCCCTATTGACACATTTCATGATAACATGTCCCTAGGGGCTGTAGGACCCATAGGGAACTATTTGGTTGGTTTGAATGCATCGAGAGAGGTCATAGGTTAACCTATGACCTCTCTTGATGCATTCAAACAAACAAATAGTTCCCTACCAATCCTAACCTATGACACCTTTTGATGCATTTCATGACAATGTATGTCGCTAGGGGCCCTAGGACCCCTAGGGATACATTTGGTTACTTCCAATGCATCGAAAGGGGTCATAGGTTAACCTATGACCCCTATCAATGCATGTCATGACAACCTATGTCCCTAGGGTGCCTAGGGCCCCTAGGGACACATTTGGTTGGTTTCAATGTGTCGAAAGTGGTCATAGGTTGACCTATGGCCCCTCTTAATCATTTCATTCCGACATATGTCCCTAGCAGCCCTAGGACCCATAAAGACCCATTTGGTTGGTTCAAATGTATGGAGAGGAGTCATAGGTTAATCTACGATCCCTCCAAATGCATTTCATGACAACATATGTCCCTAGGGGCCCCAAGAACCCTAGGGACACATTTGGTTGGTTTAAATGTGTCATGAGAGGTCAGTGATGCATTTCATGACAACATAAGTCCCTAGGGGACCGAGGACCCTTACAGACGCATTTGGTTAGTTCTAATGGGTTGAGAGAGGTCATAGGTTAACCTATGACCCCTCTCAACACATTTCATGACAACATAAGTCCTTAGGGCCCCTAGGAACACATTTGGTTGGTTCCAATGCATTGAGAGGGGTCATATGTTAACCTATGACCCCTCTCAAAGTATTTCATGATAGCATATGTCCCTGGGGACCCTAGGACCCCTAGCAAAACATTTGGTTGGTTCAAATGAATCTAGAGTGGTCATAGGTTAACATATGACCCCTCTCAATGCATTTCATGACAACATAAGTCCCTAGGGGCCTTAGGAGCCCTAGGGATGCATTTGGTTGGTTCCAATATGTCAAGAGAGGTCATAGGTTCTTGATGCATTTCATGACAACATAAGTCCTTAGGGGCCCTAGGTCCCCTAGGGATGCATTTGGTTGGTTCTAATGCATCGAGAGGTATCGACACATTTCATGACAATACATGTCCCTAAGGGCCCTAAGACCCCTAGGGAACCATTTGGTTGGTTCCAATGCATCGAGAGTGTCATAGGTTAACCTATGACTCCTCTCAATGCATTTTGTGACAACGTATGTCCATAGGGGCTCTAAGACACCTTAGGACACATTTGGTTGGTTCCAATGCATCAAGAGGGGTTGTAGGTTAACCTATGACCTATCTCAATGCATTTCATGACAACTTATGTACCTATAGTCCCTAGGGCTCCTACAGATGCATTTGGTTGGTTCCAATGCATCTAGAGGGGTCATAGGTTAACTTATGACTCATCTCAATGCATTTTATGACAACATATGTCCCTAGGAACCTTAGGGCCTCTAGGTACCCATTTGGTTTGTTAAAATGCATAAAGAGGGGTCATAGGTTAACATATGACCCCTATCAATGCATTTCATGACAACATATGTCCGTAGGGGCCCTAGGACCCCTAGGGATGCATTTTCTTGGTTCGAATGCATCAAGAGGGGTCATAGATTAACCTATGGCCCCTATCTATGTGTTTCATGAAAACATATGTCCCTATGGCCCCTAGCGATGCATTTGATTGGTTCAAATGTTTCAAGAGGGGTCATAGGTTAACCTATGAGCCCTATCAACACATTTCATGGCAACATATGTCCCTAGGGGCCTTAGGACCCTTAGGGACCCATTTGGTTGGTTTGAATGCATTAAGAGGATGACATAGGTTAACCTATGACCCCTCAATGCATTTCATTACATCATAAGTCCCTAGGGGGCCTACAACCCCTAGGAACCCATTGGGAATGCATCAAAAGTGGTCACTAGGGGCCCAAGGGACATATGTTATCATGAAACATGTCGAGAGGGGTCATAGGTTAACCTATGACACCTTTCGATGCATTTCATTACAATATTATATTTAATAACAATATAATACTGTATATTTTAATATAATAATAATATAACACTATATATTTTAATATAATAATATATTATTAGATTATATAACAATAATAATCATATGTATTACTATATTATATATTTAATAATAATAACAATATATACTATTATATATAATAATAATAATCATATGTAATAATAATATTAATGCCCACACTTCCTGAAAATAAAATTCTCTCTAAAACCCTCAAAAGTTTCCCTCTAAAAGCATAGTCTAAAATTTTCCTCCAAAATTTCCAATGTGGGTGGTTTCCCTCCCAATTGAAAAATTCGTAGTAATCAGATACCCGATTTTATATCAGGTATCTAATCTGTAATCAGATACCTAATTTGACTTTGTGTATCCAATTAGGCTTGGTATTTACCAAACCTTCTTGGTCAACCCAAAAAATATTTTTGAGAAGTATTTTATTAACACTCAAACTTTGGGTAGCCATCTAACAATGCTATTTTCATCAAAATTGAATGAAATAAAAAGGGCTTTTTATAACACTCTCAAGATTCCATCGATATAATTGCTATCAAATTTTGAGTTTGATAAGTATTTATTAGTTAATTTTCAATGAAGATGATTGTAAAGTGCTGATTAACATACTAATTGAAAAATAGCTATAACTTTCAAAGGGTATAACATTTTTTAAATCTAAAAGTTGTGTCACATTCTATGCTTTGCCTAGTATAAGGGGAAAACAAATAATTTGGTAAAGTTTTCAATTAGTTAAGGTGGTCAAACACGGGTGGTTTTTTTTTTGAAAAGGTTTTAGTAGAAAATTCATATTTAAATATTTATTTGGAATAAAAATACCCAAAAATATGCATCACACATGGGCATGAGTCTACTTTTTATATCTATAATTATATTAAAAAATATTATCATTTGATTTTGACTAAGGTGGTCAGACATACACCTACTTTTTATTTTCACCCTGAAATTTTTGTAGTACTGCATTAAAATCCAAGCTTTTGACCAATCAAATTTATTTTTTTTCTAGATAAGGCCTCTTAGTTTAGAAACTACATTCAATTTACTACAGATTATTTTCATACAAATTTTTGATATAAAGTCTAGAACCGCTTTAAAATTATGTGTCACATTGAGATAACCCTGATTTACCATTTTTTCACTACCACTTAAAGCCATAGTTTGGTTGACCATGATCCTGCATATACCCATACCAGATAATCATAGAATGTGGTAACCATAAGTTCTTTAGAAGAAAACAAAACAAAACAAAAAATCATGTAAAATGTATCCAGAGCTTTACTTACTCTCACAACAATCATGTCACACAGTAATTTCATTGATAACAAAAAAACTCTAAAGAAAAATGAATTATGTGTCATAAAAATGTTGCATTTTTTAACATCTGCCAGCTTGCATGGCTATGAGATATAAACAAATGAAAAGTCATGTTAAGAGGAGCATCTTCCAAAAACATTGTGGCTAATTTACTAATTTTTGTAAATTGAAAAATGAAAAAGTCTACGGACAAACTGGAGCAACCAGTTACAAAGTCAGAATAAATGTCAAAAATGTAATTTTAATAGAGGAATTTCTAATAAACATAGATTAAAATGATTTTGTACTCTTTTAGCAACATGAATTAATAGGAAGTAAGAAAGTGAAAACTTTAGTCTTCACCTATGACTAGGTGGGACTAAAACAAATCTCTCATGTGTATATTTTCTTGCTACAATATGCTAAGCTATCTTGTTTATTTCATGCATTCATAGTCTAGTATGATTTTTTTGAAAATTTAAGTATATAGAAACTTATTTGACTTGTACAAATATTTATGGTGCTCACACTTTGCATTGGGGTCAATTTTAATCATCTTTGTTCAAAATTATCCAAATGCTAAATAAATTCTACATCAACCAATTTGCAAATAAAACACAATTGAAAGCAAGAAAATTAGTTTATTATATTTGCTGATTGTTATTAAAAGAAGAAAGATTTGGGAATAAGATGAAATAATCTTCCAAGTATCACATGATTCCTCTACTCTATGTTGTTAATAACTTCCAATCTGTCAATAATAAGATTGAGTAAGATGAGAACATAACTATAGAATCAGTCAACTCTCACTCTATCTCATTCTAAGAACAAATAGCATCAAAATAAAACAAAATTTTGTACATTTCCTACTCCAGCTAGAAACTTCATTCCATGCTCTTGCAATTCTGCTCCTTAGAAGTATGTATTTAAACTGGCCTTGTTTGTCACCTCCATCATTTTTATGTATTCGTGCACTAGCACTGGTTCTCCCTATTAGATCTTGATTTAACAGTTTTGAAATTAATCAAGAAACCAGACCAATGCATCTAAGGCTAGGAAATTCCTATAATGGATACACTCGACTGCAATCTTGGGCCAACTATAAGACTAGACCCTTCTTCTACTTTAGGCTCTACAAAACCTAGGTAGGTGAACCTCAAATTCAATTTATATGGTACCAGTGCTAAACATATTCTTGAATCTATTAACAATAGATGAAACCCTTATTTCTCCTATTGACTCATGCAAGAACATAGATTAGCATTAGCTAGATGCAAGACAATGGAATTCATAAGCTGAGTGAGGGCATTCTATTTTAGCTCTTCAACATAAAATATAAAGATGATTTGATTTTGATTTGATTTTATGTTAGCGGGGAAAGGTGGATGAAAAGCAAGTATGGACAAAAAACTAATGATCCTATAGCTGATCAATGCCTCATCCATTGGGAAATTCATAAATCTTTCTCATGCATTTTGGATATCTAAGACACATATCTTATGCCAAGACTCTAGATCTATCCATTTACCTTGTAAATTGGGCATCAATGTTCAATCTAAATCTTATTCTTACCTAATATCCTCTTCAATAAACCTACAACCCTATTGATTTCTTTGAAGCAGTTACATAACTCCTTAAATTATAAGCAACAATGAAACAACATACAGCCTTAAGGGAATGTAACTATGACCTAGACTCTTTATTCAAAGATCATAAAACATTGCAAATGACTGAGAAAGAAGACAAGATCTAAAATGAAACTCAACACCTGTTATTCTTTGTATTCATTTCCTTGAAATAATACATGAAAATGGATGAAATTGATTCACAAAATACCAAATAAACTAGACTGTACAATAAATACATGCTGTCATACAAGAGAGAAAATGGTGAGAATGAGAAACTGATGAGATGGGAGAGGGGTATCACAGCCAAAGCATAGCTTCATGGTCTAGAACCAACACATCCTAGATCATTCCACTCAGACTTTGTCGATTCCAAAAACTATTTCTGCTTCAATTTCCAACTCCTAACCTTTCCAACATTTTCCAACCTACAATGGTCTCATAGTGAAAAAACTGGAACCCAAAATGAAAGAGAGGAAGATACATATATGGGATGAAAGAATTCAATCCTAACCTGGAGATATTTTCATTTTCTCTTTCATTCCACAAAAGATCCGATTCTTTAATCATGACTCCAACTTCAAATCCCAAAATTCAACCCAACTGGAAAAAAAAATATCCATCATAACTAAAAATTGGAGCCAAATTATACCAAATTGGTATCATATTCTCAAGATTAACCCAATAGACCTTTTACCATGTGTTTTTACCAAGCCTGTAACTGTATTTTCAATTTTTGCTCATTTTGTTGAGAAGGCCCAAATTTTACATTTTTGCCTATAACTCAAACCAATGAACACTCACGCAAATAAAAAATCCATAATCAAAAAGTTCATCTTCTCCCAATATCAGTGATATATAATATGCCTATATTTGCTTGTCGGGAACTCCTAGAATCTTGATTTGAAAATTGGGCTCCTGCTAAGCTTCAAAATTGCACTTGCACAAATATTTAACTTTTTCAAAAGTTAAAACTATATCTTTAAATTCCAATCTTATTTTAATCTGGTTCTGCACGTACTTTTTGGGAGAATTTTTTTTTTTTTTTTAAAACAACCTATCTCAATTTTCCCTCACTTTTCAATTCGGGTCAAACTTCATTGACCACCCTCACCATGTGGCATGTTTTGATTGGCTAAATCCTAAATAGTTGCCTGACATTCACCATGTGGCTGCCACATGTCTACCACATGTCACATTTTGGTTGGGTCACCATGTTGTGTGATGAGTCAACCATGTGCCACGTGTCACCTGTGTACCTCAGCCTGACACATCAGTGTCAACTCATTGCCATGTATTGCCACTTGTCATCATGATATTAGTCACCTTAACTGCTAGTTGGGTCCACACTTCTAGCCAAATTTTTGATTTTTTGGTAGGTCGCCATGTCTCTTGCCAAAAAACCTCCCATTTTTTGGTGGCAACATAGCAACCACCAGATTCTGGCACATTTTCTAGCACTTTCTCTTTTTCCATGCGACCATCTTTGATTTACATAATTTGGGTCAAAATTTAGCTTAAGTCATTCGAGTCGGGCCCACCATGCATTTACTTTGCCTTTAAAAAGGTTCATCTCTTGAAGACACTCACCATCTATGCATTGGTGTGTATAAAAACATAAGAATATTTCTGGCTACCAAATGTGGGACTAAAATGATGGATGGGTTTTCTCTTTCCTACGCTAGTTGCTCTATGCAAATTGCCTCCTTGTTTCGATTGCTTTCTCCTGCCTTCCAACATTTCTTCATTACTACATTCATCTATGAGTGGACTAGGCATGAAATTTGAAAAGGGTGCTCCCCCTCTCAAACTGTCAATGTTATTTGCATATCCCTACCGATTGTGGAGCTCATTAGAGGCTTGAGCATACCCATAATACTAGAGGGGTACTTGTCAATTTGGTGGACACCATTACACCTTTCTTGCCTTAGTCTAGTAGCAATCTACATCTCAATTCACACCTCCATACCCTAGGCTATTATAAGCACTAAGGGCAAGGGCATAGAAAAAAAATCTAGGTGGGTGAGCCCTGGCAAAAGATCTGATCCAATCTTTATATGACGATCACTTATATCAAGAACTCTGAGAGCTAGAAGTTGTTCACAAATGAGATCCAATGCCTATCTACAAACTATCAACTTCATGATGTGAAAAGTGGTGGAGTTGTGCAAACCATTTGATATCTCATCCATGAGTAGAATTTTTATTGGACATTTTCAATTTCCAATTGTTACATTCATCTAATGGAATCAGTCGGGCCCTAAATGGGGTTGACTAAACAAAAAATTCATTTTTAAATAATTGATATTTCAAATTGACCCATTTAACATGTCCTTTTTATTAGAATCAAGTTTGATCACTAAAAAATCAATTAAAACTCATTTTATCATTAATTTGCAAAGTGTGATTTTTGGCTAACAGGGCCTGTCAGCTAGCTTTAAAATCTGACCCAATTAGATAATTTGGCTTTAAAATTAGACACACTAGTTCTCTGTTTCACACACTTGTACCATGTCAAATCTCGTCTCGTGATGAATTTTTAATCAAAAGATAGTGACTGTCAAAGTTGCCCTCTCAGAATAGCCTACAAGCAAACATGTTAGAAAACAATAAATTGTGTTTTGTTTTGGCTTTGAAAATTGGGTAAACAAACACTTGGGGAAACAAAAATTGGGCCATTGGTTCACTGTGATGAGGAAAAAATAATTGGGCACATTTGGCGAGCGGTCAAAGTAAGCTACTCAAATCTGTAGAGCTGGGAACAATGGTGAAAAAGCATTTTTTGCAAATGGAAAGGACCTAGGAAAATGTGGAGACAGATTCATCAAGATTTGAAAACTGGCACACTTAAAGTATTTTGAGAGGAGAACATAGTGGTATAATCCATTTTATCTCACCTCTCATGGAATTTGAGATATCACATCACGAACAGGGGTATTGACCAATCTGCAATTGTTGACACCAGTTCAACATCATAAATTGCATTTGGAATCACATTCAAAAACTTATCAAATGGATTTTTCATAAGCTCAAAATTGAAACATAGTAATTCTTTGACCAATAAAATGAAATATGAAAGGAATTTTCTTATTTTGGTCAATTGGGTCAAAGTTACAACAAGTCAAACAGGGCCTCCTAGAATTCTAAACAATTCCCATCAGGATGACAACAATAAATAACCAATTTTGAGGGATTCAAAATGACTTGAAATATGAAACATAGATTCTCTGGTATGGACACTAAATACTACCAAAGTGGTGAGTCATCAAACATTACTAGGTGCGAGATATTCAATTGAAAACATAGCCTCCTGTCGTTGTTTGACACTTTGACAATTCTTCAAAATAGGACTTCATGAAATGGCTCAAAATGGAAATTTATCTTCATGGAAAACATAGATGTACTAAATACAAGGTGTTAGAAATATTAAACACCTCTTATGTGTCACAAGTACAGTTGGGTACACATGCATTAAAAAGTGCTTATAGGGCATTAGTTTTTAGTGGTACTCAAAATTGGGGCTTCAATTTTGAGTCCCAACACTCCCCACCAAATAACTTAAGAAAACACATAAATAAGATGATTAGAATGCATGAAAAATGTTAAAGTATATGGAGCCACATGAATTATATGAAGGTTTACAGGTACCAAAGATAGATCTCTAACAAGGTGGATTGTTAACATTTTTCCTAATTTTGTAAAGCTAAAAATAGAAAAGACTACCAACAAAAAGAACCATAGCCAATCTTAAAATAGTAATAAATACATAAAATCCATTTTAATAGAATTATTTCATCAAACCATAGGTTAAATGATTTGAGCACAATTTTCAAAACATAAATTAATTGTAAAGAAGCAAGTGAAAACTATAGTCTAGTCTCCCCCTAGAGATAGGCGAGACTAATAAGTCATAAAAATGTCCTTTGACCCTACTAAATGCTCATATATATAATCCTATATTTTTTTATTAAACTTTATTTAAATGGTTTATTTGACTCTTCAATTTTCAGGCTTCAACAAATTAGTTATTCAAATAGATGTGTATAATAAAGAAAAAAAATCCTTTTGATTTCTAATGAATAAGAAAAATCATGTTTCAATTATATACTATTGATAGAACAAAGAGTCATACCTATAGGAATATACATAGTTACTGGATTAAACCAAATGGAACACATCGCTAGGCATGCTTTGCACCTCTGTAGGATGCCTCTTGCCCAAAAATTTTTGTTGTTGGGCATGGATTTTGTGTTGTTTCTCATCTGTAAATGTATATATTTTCTCATAATCACCTATGTTTGGGGCTCTTCAAGTAGAATTATAAGCCTTTTTTTCTTTTCCTAGTATCTCACATGATTTGCAACTGTATACCCATCAGTTTGGATAATTCATTTTTTTCCCTTATCCCCTCCTTCACTTCCATGTTTCACAACATCTCTTTAACTAAAAGGAATTTCATATTTAGAGCTTTCTACTTTCCACATTTATTCAATTTTTGATGAATAGTCCTTTTCTATTAATAAATAATATACTAAGATTACAATTCACAAAAAAGGGCTAGGGGATATAAGATCATCTTGTGAGAGTTCACATGCACGAAGCTAGAGTGATAAACTATTCATCAAAAAATAACATATAAAGCAACCTCAGGCTACTAAAGAAATGCTTGCTAAAGGAGTTGGCTCATCACAATCATGAAAACCCCAATCATCTTTGGGATTGGGGGCCAGGCTAGGAATAGTCTAGCCATCATCAACAGTAGTAGTAGTAGGATCAATGTCCTGGTTTGCATTTTTTATCTCTAGCCACAAAGGAAAAATTGCCAGATCCAGGTGAGGCCACTTCCTAGAGAGCACCCACCGAGGACTAGGAGGAGGAGCTAGGGACCAACTAGTGCCACCATGGGGTAGGGAAGCTGAATGATACCTCCATCCACCATCACCACCTTTGGGAGAGTGGTGGCGAGAAACCTAGGAGTGTAGGGTGTGCGAATGGTGGCCTGAGTGGCACCACTGGTAGCGGCCTCTAAGCATCGAAATATCAATAGAGGCATTTGGAGGAACTCTAGCAATAGTGCAAGGGGCATTGCCCCAGTGTTTAAGTAGCTCTTGCAGGTAAGCCACCCTTAAGGCCACTTTGTTTGCTTGAACTTGAATTTGCATAGTTACATTATTACAAATGTGTGCCTTAGTGTACATAAAAATATTAATATCAAGAAAGTTGTGAGTGAAAAGAACAACATTTCTATCTTTCCACAGAGTGAACAAAATCTCCATCCTAAAGGTATGCCAAAGCAAGGTAAATTTTTGAGGGATTCTAGGGGAATCACCCAAAATAACCATGGGCCAAGAAAAGGGTTTAGGCTTAAATGGCTGAAGAAAGTAATGAATCCAGTACTAGTAATTTTGAGCACATCAACAAAATAAGAAAATATGCAAGAAAGACTCTAGTTGCCCATAGAAAGGGCATCTAGGATCTGGAACCCCAATATGATTGAGCCAAGGTCCCAGGGGAAGACCTTGAAAAGTCAAGCACCAAGCAAAATGGGCAATCTTGAGTTCTTTAATAGTGCTCCAAATAGTAGCAAAACACTTTCTCCATTGAGAAAGAGATGATTACAAATGCCATATTTGGTTGAGCATGTCCACCATCAACAAATGGGGAGAAAGCCATCTATGACCTAGAATTGGTTTGTAATTGGTGAAAGGAGTGGTAATATACCACTTCCGATCATGCCACCAAGGTTCAACTGACTAAATACCCACTTTATTAATTAAGTGTACTGGAATTGAAGAGAGCAATAAGTCAAAAGTCTATCGATTTGAACGAGCAAGACGGTACTAGACTTGCATATCTTCCCAAGATCTAAAACTCATGGAAGCTTGAGAGAAAATATCTTTAGGAGTCTTGATGCCTCATTTGAAAAAATGTAGAGCACTAGCACCTTGAGTCTTGGCAAGAGGGGTGCCCTAGTTAGCAAACATGGGAGACCACGAACTGTTCTGTTGATTCAAAGAGAGTCCATTGCAAAACTCATTACCAGACCAATGAAGCCAAGGCTTGATAACATCCCAAGCTTTCCATATTCTCTTAATAACAAAAGAGCCCTATCCCACATGATGAGGAGGGTGTGAAAGCCAATTCCTTTCTATGTTGGCCTATTAACAGGAAATCTGGAGGAAATGCAATGCATAACCAAAATCTTCTAGGCTTTATCACCAGTGATGGCACAAATAATCCATTTGGCACATAGAGCAAGGCCCTACTTCTATGTGGAAAGCAAGCCAAGGCCTCCAAATTCTTTTAGGAGACAACAAAAATACCAAGCAATGTGGTGAAAGCCATGATGATCAGAACCAAAAGCCCAAATAAAATCATAGAGCAATCTTTCCAATTTCTGATAGGAGGCTTTAGAAGGAGCCCAACAAGAAGAATAATAGACATGAGTAGCTACAAGAACTTTTGAGCAAATTTGAAATTTTCCCACAAGAGAAAGCAGTTTCATAAGCCAATAATCTAGCTTCTTGGTAATCTTGAGAAGCATTGCATTCCAAAGATCAATAGGAGAAGCTTGAAACATTTATTCAATTTGACAATTATACTCTAATATAATCAAATACAAGAAATAATTAATATAATCAATTATAAGAAAGAATAAATCGAGTCTTATTACTAGTTTATATTACATGTTCTTCATTGATTTAGGAAATAACATATTGAAATGAATGTACTGTAGTTTATGACATTACAAATAAATGAGATTATATGCCAATTTTAGATATTTAAATTATTGAATAGATGCACCTAAAAATCTAAGGGGAATAAAAGAAAACATATAATGAAACATTCACATTTACATTGAGATGATATTATAAAAGAAGAAATAATTAACTGATGACATTTTTATTTAATTTTGAAAAACATATTCCCCCATATAGTAAAAATCTCATTATTTATAAATTTTAATAAACCTTTGTGATTTCAATTCAATGCATATACCTTCTTATCAATTTCACTAGAAAAAATGTCGTTAGAGAATAAACAACACAAATTTTTAACATCAATTAAATCAAGTTCATCAAAATTGTTGGTGTAAATAAGTATTCACTATTTACACTTTACTTAAGTTTACTTAGGTTAATGCATTATTTTATTATTTATTAGTTAGTCACCTAGGAGTATGCATACTCATCAGAGTTGACTTGTTGACAACACAGGAGTTAGGAACTCTTTTATGCAACATGGTGTCTACAACATCTCTACATGAGATACACCTTGTCATACTTATCCTCTCATTTACAATGGAGTATAATCCACTTCTAGTGGACGTGTGCTTAGTTGTAATGCTTATCTCTTAATTCATTTTAGAGAGATTCTAGATGCATCTTAGGGGCCTTTATATATGAGCACTCCTAGTGTGTATTGTACAATAGAGAGCATTCACATTATTGATATATTGATCATACTCTGATCCATTTTTGTGCTTGCGTTTGAGCCTCTTGATCTTGGGTGAATTTTTTCCTAAGGAAAATTCTTACAAAAACCCTAACAGAGGAATCCACTAGAAAAATTATGTCATTACTATTTATTTTATTTTTGAAATTAGACATATATTCATGTTCCTATTTCAACTATTTATGAGGCCCAAAATCAAATTTTTAATGAATTATAAATTTTAACATTCAAAAACTTTGGATGGAAAATAATTTCTTTTAAAATTAGAGCCAATTATACCAGGTCATGTGAGATTAAATCAATATAGTTGAGTTAATGCCCTTCCTGGTGAGATGGAAATAGTCCTTAAATATTCTTTCCTACCATGAATATATTTTCAGCTTGATGCTTGTACCTCCTCAAAGTTAATAAATATTTGCATATAACACTTGGACAAAATAAAATAAAATTATGTATCATATCTATATAAGAAATAAATAAAATTGATTATGATTTTAATATAGAAAAATATAAAAATTTTAAAATAGGAAAAAATTAAAAAGTTTAAGTTCACTTAAAAACATAAAAGTTAAAATACATTCACATTAAGGAAAATAATGCATTTTCATATGAACACCATACATATATCATTCTAAAGATTCAATAGAAAAATATGGTGGATTTCAAAATTTTAAAAATATCACAGATAAATATAGCAAATAAAAAAGAAATATGATTAAAATGAAAATTACAGGTATTCTAATATAGATTTCAAAATTTCAAAAAATCACAAATAAATATAGCAAATGAGAAGGAAATATGATTAAAATAGAAATTACAAATATTCTAATAGATTTTCTATTAAAAAATGATAAAAATTATCTAATTCTAATTACTGTTATTACAAAAAGTTTGATAATAATAATAATAATAAATGACTAATTTTATTAAAAAAAGGTATTCTAACAAATCAAATATCTTTAAATTCTAATTTAGACAAGTTGATCCTCTACCTATAATCTGAACTCGAGATCTATTTTAAAAATTTATTTCACTTTTAGGAATTGTTATCAAGATTGACAATTTTTATAAATATATAAATTTATAAAATTAAAGATTCCAATTTTATTCCATTTCGGGGTTCTTCACTATGAAAACAAGGAAGATTATTTTTTCTTATGCAATATTCAATAGGACAACATCTAATAGGTACCTAGATAATTTGTAAAGTGTTAACGTATTAATCATTAGGGTTATTTTAGTTGTAGTAGTTATTTTATAGCAGTTATTAAACTACTATATGACTACCTTATTTATGTAATGAATGTTGATGAATAGATACAGTAGAGTTTTGATTATGTTTTGATTATTTTCTATTACACAGATTTCCAGGCCTAATAGTGGTATTAGAGCAGGATATTTTGCCAAGGGGAGGATATTTTGTATATGTCAAATTCAAGTTCAAGTGAATGCAATTTTAGATTCAAGTTCAAGTGAGTTCCAGGTTTAGGTTCAAATGAAGAGTAATTACAATGACTCATTGTATATCATTACAATTACAAGTTTATACCATTTTCAAACCAGTTTATTACACCTAATGTGTGCTATTATCAAAAAAAAATTGTATGGACAAAACAATTCATAACACCCAACATGTGTTATTTCATAGCACACAATGTGTGTTCTTATCAAATTATAATACAAGCAAACAAGTTTGTAACACCCAATGTGTGCTCTTATCAAATTGTAACATGAACAATACAAGTTCATTGCACCCAATGTATGCTATTTTCAGTAAGTATGCACCCAATAGTGAAGAAAGAATGTGAAATATTATGAGCTCTCTTGTTGTTGGCAGCCATGTCCATCAATATGAATACATAGAAAATGAATGATGGTTTCAGGTTTAGATTTGTGAATTTATATTACAAATTTTATATCATAATTGATCAACAATAAAGTCTTGTTTGGATCACTACCTTATTTCCTTTTTGTTTCTTTTCAACTACTTTCATATATCAATATTATTGGGTTTGCTGTCACAAGAATTAGGAATTGAAAATCACATATTTTGAATTGCATGATAATTGGTTTGAATGGAGAAAAGAAATTTTGCATTTAAAAATTAGTTTTGGGAAAAAAATTGTATGAGTTTCAAGTTGAATTGTTGATCAATCAGATTTCAATGATCTCTTTATTGGCACTTTTTCAATTTGAGTTACCAAGAACTATGCAGTCAGTATAAGTAGATTGGCATAAATGGTGTGAAGAGGATCAAAGATTACCTACGCTTGTAAGATATTTTTGGGCACAAAATAATGGTTGTATAAAAATGTAAAGATTTGGTTTGGGTTCATAAATTGAATGGTAATGTGATTAAATATTTGGCTAGATGACATATTGTGTTTGTTTTCATAGTCTATTATTTTATTAGTAGATGGAGTGTGTTGATATATATTGATCATCAAATGTTGACACACCAGCAATAACTTTTGGTTTCCTCTAATCTTGGTAAAGTCCCTTGGAAACATCTAAAACATTGAGAAGATTTATGTGCTTTTGGACATAGAGAAGATATTGTTCTTGTGACTATTGAAAATTCCTATTAAATGTTCGAATAAACTCAACCAATGTGAGAATATATATATATATATATATATATATATATACTCACAATCTACAGGATGGTGGGGTAATACTATCAAGAATATATATCAAAAGATTTGATAAATTTCTAGTGTGGAGAACTCAGAGATTTTATAAGTGCAAAGTCTTGGAAGGAAAACTACAATTATAGAGAAGGAAAATAAATTATCTTAATGTGACTAATGGTGTCTTGATGCATTGGATACATGGTTTATTATGTGCTTGTTAGTTTTCAAGGAACAAGGATAAGTATATTTTCTTCATCACATTCTTGAAATAAGAAGTATGCATTTCATCTCAGATTGATGAGATAAATTATTATTTTTAATGTTGGAGATAGAATTTTTGGTCTATACTAATGTACTCCACCTACCAATGAAGATAAATGTGTGGTATCTTATCCAATGGCTTATGACATGAATTCATGCTATTAAAATCATTTTCTCTCATCTTCCAAGGGGAGGATATTTTGTATATGTCAGATTTAAGTTCAAGTGAATGCAATTTCAGATTCAAGTTTAAGTGAGTACTAGGTTCAAGTTTAAATGAAGGGCAATTGCAATGACTTGTTGTATACCATTACAATTACAATTTTATACCATTTTCAAACAAGTTTATTGCACCTAATTTGTGCTATTATATAAATGTCATATGAAAAATACAATTCATAACACCCAATGTGTGTTATTTCATAGCACCCAATGTGTGTTCTTATCAAATTATAATACAAACAAGTCTATAACACCCAATGTGTGTTATTCTATTACACCCAATGTGTACTTTTATCAAATTGTAAGATGAAAAATACAAGTTCATTGCACGCACTGTGTGCTATTTTTTAGTAATTATGCACCCAAAGTGTGCTAATTCAAAAGGGACAAAATAAGTCTCAAAGTGATACCTATCAAAGCAATAGGCTGAGGAGTTCAAAATACTCCTAATTTCATGTAACCCTTTCCAATTAAGGGGGAGATATTAACTTATTAATCATTAGGGTTTAAAAGTTACGTTAGATATTTTAGTTATAGTAGTTATTTTATAGCAGATATTAAACCGCTATATGACTACCTTATTTATGTAATGAATCTTCATGAATAGATAGTTTTGATTATTTTCCATTATATAAGATTTCTAGACCTAACAGTAAAGAAGGGAGATGTATAATTTGACACAACTACTTGTCTTGAATTTCTTTGAAATGATTGGATTTTGGTACACTACTTATGGCCACCTAGTAGAAAGCCGAGGACGTAATGCCATAGATGAATACTATATGAGACTATATTCATACTAGGTTTGGAGAAACTCAATTGTGTACCAAATAGGGGACAATAATTCTTTAGAAACATGTTCATACTTAGATTAAGTAAGAGGAAGTGTTCCAAAGTTGGATAGTATGAATTGGAGGTGATCAAGATCAAGTATCCTCCTACCTCTTCATCTACCCACACTAATGTGCTCAAAATGCAATTCCCAACCCTCAAATCATCCTCCTATTCCACAATATGTCTATTGTAGCACAAGTGCACCAAGTTATGGTGCCTAAAGGGGGGTATAAATGGATGCATTTTTCTAAAATCAACAATTTATGAACTTCGACAAGAATTTGAAGATAGTTATGCTCAAAATGTTAAGATATGACAAAAACAAAAGTAGTATTCCTTTGAATCTAGTTTCTAAACTACTAATTTTTTTTCAAAATGCTTTAGTTTTACATCCTAAAAAAAGGGGGCCATAGAAGGTGGTACTATTTATTAAAAAAAAACATAACACATTACAAAGTGTGGCTTCCCTAAAATTTGAACTTTTTTTTTGAAATTATTTAATCGCTCCAGTCAAAAGTTACCTAACACTATGTAGTTTATCCTTGATTTTTTAAGTAATTTTATAATGTGTACTTTTTAAATAATTTTTTTAATTGAACATGTCCCAAAAACATGAAATATTTGTGTGATTCCCCTAGAAATGATTGAAAACTAATCTAAAATCAAAACTTCTTTTTTCAAAGTGTGTAGAATGGAATCTAGTTTCTAAAAAATTAAGTTGTGAAATTTGATGAACGAACTAAAATCTACAGCCCAATTAGTACATGTTGGTTTTTGACAAAAAATGGACATACATTTATAAGAAATTATAGTTGAAAGGTTTGAAAGAGTTCAAATAAAAATAAAATTATATGGTTATATCACTAACATAGAGGCCTACAATGTCATGTAACCTGATTTTATTGATGCTCAACCATGAGGAAACTTGAAGGAGAGTACACAAGAAAAATCAATCATTTTTTGTATGTTTGCAGCAAAACATGTCTTAGACCAATTTAGAGACTCCAAAACTTTGGGTTGGATCCCAAAGGAAAAACCAAGCCTTAGGCTTGGTAGAATGCAAAGCTTTGAATAATGTGTGTGCACTATAGCTATTTAAAAGTTTTTTAAATTTGGGTCTTAATAGTGTGTATGGGCTTTAGTGTGCACACACTATTGAGACCTAAATTTCAATAGAGAGGGAAGGAGAGAGGTAGAAAGGGTAGAGAATGAGAGAGATTAGAATATGGGAAGAGAGTAGGAGATGGGATAGGGAGAGTGAGAGGGAGGGAGAAATAGAGAGAGAGTAGGGGATTGGAGAAGGTGTGATAGGAGAGAGGGATGAAGAGAGAGAAAGAGAGAGTAGGGGATGGGAGAGAAAGAGAGAGAGTGAGAGAGAGTAGGTAGTGGGAGAAGGAGTGGGAGAGGGAGAGTGAGAGAGTGAGAGAGAGAGTAGCAGGTGGGAGAGAGAGATAGTCAGGGATGGGAGAGAGAGTATGGGGAGAGAGAGAGAGAGAGAGAGAGAGAGAGAGAGAGAGAGAGAGAGAGAGAGAGAGAGAGAGAAGGTGGTGGGAGAGGGAGTGGGAGAGTGAGAGCGAGAGAGAAGAGGGGATGGGAGTGTGTGTGAGAGAGAAATTAGGGGATGGGAGAGGGAAGAGAAAGAACAAGAGAGAGAGTAGGGGATGGGAGAGAGAGGAAGTGAGAGAGAGAGTAGGGTATGGGAGAGAGAGAGAGAGAGAGAGAGAGAGAGAGAGAGAGAGAGAGAGAGAGAGTAGGCAGTGGGAGAGGGAGAGGGACTGGGGGAGAGAGAGAGAGAGGGGGGGGATGGGAGTGAGAGAGAGAGAGAGTAGGGGATGGGAGAGGAGTGACAGAGAAGGGATGGGAATGTGTGTGTGAAAGAGAGAGTAGGGGATGAGAGAGGGGAGAGAGAGTGTGTGTGTGTGAGAGAGAGAGAGTAGGTAGTGGGAGAGGGAGAGATAGGGGATATGGGAGTTTGTGTAAGATAAAGAGATTAGGGGATGGGAGAGAGTGTGAGAGTGAGAGAGAGAGAGAGCAGGGGGTGGTAGAGAGAGTATGAGATGGGAGAGAGAGTGAGAGTAGGAGATGTGAGAGAGAGAGAGAGAGAGAGAGTAGAGAGGGAGAGAGTGAGAGTGAGAGAGAGTAGGGGATGGGAGAGAGAGAGAGTAGAAAGGGAGAGAGAGTGAGAGAGAGAGTAGGGGATGGGAGAGAAAGAGAGAGAGTAGGCAGTGGGGGAGGGAGTGGGAGAGGGAGAGTGAGTGAGAGAGAGTAGGTGGTGGGAGAGGGAGTGGGAGAGAGAGAGAGAGAGAGTAGGGGATAGGAGAGATAAAGAGAGTAAATAGTGGGAGTCAAGGGAGATAGATAGATAGATAGATAGATAGATAGAGAGAGAGAGAGAGAGAGAGAGAGAGAGAGAGTAGGGGATGGGAGAGGAGAGAGTGCAAGAGAGAGAGGAGAGGAGAGAGAGTGAGAGAGAGTAGCCTAAGAGAGAGAAAGAGAGAGAGTGTGAGAGAGAGTAGGTGGTGGGAGATGGAGTGGGAGAGAGAGAGGGAGAGAGAGAGGGGATGGGAGTGTGTGTAAGAGAGAAAGAGTAGGGGATGGAAGAGAGTGTGTGTGAGAGAGAATATGGGATGGGAGAGAGAGTGAGAGAGAGAGAGGGGATGGGAGTGTGTGTAAGAGAGAGAGAGTAGGGGATGGAATAGATTGTGTGTGAGAGAGAATAGGGGATGGGAGAGAGAGTGAGAGAGAGAGTAGGCAGTGGGAGAGGGAGTGGGAGAGGGAGAGAGTGGGGGGATGGGAGCATGTGTTTGTGAGAGAGAGATTAGGGGATGGGAGAGGAGAGAGTGAGAGAGAAAGAGTAGCCTGAGAGAGAGAAGGGGATGGGAGAGAGAGATTGAGAGAGAGTAGGGGGTGGGAGAATGAGAGAGAGTAGGGGATGGGAGAGAGAGTAAGAGAGAGTAGGTGGTGGGAGAGGGAGAGTGAGAGAGAGAGGGGGATGGGAGTGTGTGTCTATGAGAGAGTGTGTGTAGGGGATGGGGGAGAGAGAAATTGAGAGAGAGAGTAGGGGAATGGGAGATTGAGATAGAGTAGGGGATGGGAGAGAGAGTGAGAGAGAGTAGGCAGTGGGAGAGGGAGTGGGAGAGGGAGAGTGAGAGAGATGGGGGATGGGAGTACATGTCTATGAGAGAGAGTAGGGGATGAGAGAGGAGAGAGAGTGAGAGAAAGAGTAGCCCAAGAGAGAAAGAGGGAGAGGAGGGGATGATAGAGAGAGATAGAGAGAGAAAGAGTAGGGGGTGGGAGAATGAGAGAGAGTAGGGGATGGGAGAGAGAGTGAGAGAGAGTAGGCAATGGGAAAGGGAGGGGAGAGAGAGAGAGAGAGAGAGAGAGAGAGTAGGGGATGGGAGAGAAAGTTAAAGAGAGTAGGTGGTGGGAGAGGGAGTGGGAGAGGGAGAGAAAGAGAGAAAAAGTAGGGGATGTGAGAGAGTGAGAGAGAGAGTAGGTGGTGGGAGAGGGAGTGGGGGAGGGAGATAGATAGAGAGAGTAGGGGATGAGAGAGAGAGATTGAGAGAGAGTAGGGGGTGAGAGAATGAGAGAGAGAGGGTAGGGGATGGGAGAGAGAGAGAGAGAGAGAGAGAGAGAGAGAGAGAGAGAGAGTGTAGGAGATGGGAGAGAGAGAGTGAGAGAGAGTAGGCAGTAGGAGAGGTAGAGTGAGAAAGAGAGTATGGGATGGGAGAGAGACTGAGAGAGAGTAGGTGATGGGAGAGTGAGATAGATAGAGAGAGATTAGGGGATGAGAGAGGAGAGAGAGAGTGAGAGAGAGTAGGGGATGTGGATGGTGGGATATGGAGAGATTAGTTTTCATATAGTGTGTATGCACTATAGTGCATACATGCTTTATAGTGCACACACTATGGTGTGTATGCACTTTATAGTGCGTACATGCCATAGTGCATACACACTATATGAAAACACCAAAAAATGGTCATAATGAAAGTTTGGATCCCTACTGATCCATATTCTACTTTTTGTTTATTGTGTATTCTATTATTCTGATAGAAAACTTAGGTTTCATACTGTTGGAAGTTAGCAAACACTATTTGAAAGATTTTTGAACATTCTTTCATTCTATTTGAAGCTAGAAAATACCAAATTCAATCATTGGATACAATAGTTGAAGGCTTTTTGAATATTCTTTCTATAGAAAGGTTAGTGCGGTCCTTTTTAAATATTCCTTTTTATTATATCGAGACAAATTTGATTATAATTTCACATGTTGTTTAATATATAGTCAATTTATCAAAATTTGTATGTTTGAATGAATTGTTATTTGGAAATGGTTAGAAATTTGACAAGTTGTTTAATATATATTGTGTATTCATTGAAATAATTGTAATTTTCATATGTATTTGAATGATTTGTAATTTATAAAATGTAAGTAATTTAGATGTTTGAATAATTTGACATATAGAATTCATCATCATGCCAAGGAAGAAACCAAAAACCCAAACAATCAAAGAGAGGGAGAGAGATTTGGTAATTAAAAGATATAAAATGAAACTACTATGTGAACAAAGAAAATTGCAAAGCAATAAAAAAGAATTGTCTTTTGAAGAGGAACAAGAACCATCGGTACAAAGAAACAAAGAGGAAGAATTGGAAAGACAAAGAGAACGAATGAGACTATTATGCTCAAGAAGATAATTGAATTGTGAAACTACACCATCTTCCAATGTTGGATTTATATCATCATTTCATGTTGAAGAGATGCTAATTTGTAGATTCGACGATGTACACACTCCATCATGTCATGTTGAAGGCACAACATCAACATGTCAAGTAGGTGATATTCCATCTTTTGCATCTTATTGTCAAAGCACATCATCTTTGGTTCAAAGTGCACAAAAAACTTAACCTTATGTTGATGTTCAAAATTTTGAGAGAATGGAAGAGATCATAACACCTTCTAGAATTCATTTTAGAAGACCAAAATATTTGATTAATATTGATACTAACACTTTGAAATCAATCCCTGACAAGACTAACAAGTGTACTTGCCAAAGAAAAGTTAATCATATATGGAGATTATTCTTTGAATAATTATATATTATAGGCCAATGCCAATTATTTGTTAAAATGATGAGGAATTTAAAATTTAGGCCTATCATGAAGATTCTTGAGCTAAGAACGATGGACATTTCAAATGAAAAAAGCATAGTAAAAAATCTTATGAGTGATAATGAAAAAGTGGGTTCTAAATCATGCACTAAAGATAGTAATATGTGAAGATAAATCACACATGCACAACTTCTTGTTGTAGGATACATATTTAATTTTCTAACCATTATGGTGTTTTTAGGCATATATATGTGGTTTTGCATTCTAAGTTTGTTTTGCATGATTGTGAAATGAATGAGCCACCTAGATCTTCAAGAGAATTCATATCCAACATTTTATGTGAAATAGGGGATGACCAACAATTTTATGGGACATCATGCTTGGATGGTACATGCTTATTTTCTGATTCTTTGCAACTTTTATCAACTTGTGAACATATGGATAGTACACATGCAATTGGAAATGAAATAGTAGATTATGAAAAATATAAGACAATGACATATGCTCTAAAAGATGGGAAATAATGTAAAAGATGTGAATTAGTCATTGAAAAGATTTCACTGTATGAGTTCATGAAGATTTTTTGTAAAAAGATTATTTACGAGTATGCAAGGCATACACATAGTTCTTGATGGCTGGATTTGCAATTCAAGTTGTGCAAGAATATGTTTCTACTAGATACCATTGTTTTCGTCGTAGACTTTGCAGAGAGCTACACACTACAACCACAAAATGAGGTGTAAGAAAAATATTATACTTATAAATAGGCTTCCATATTTGTTCACATAACATTCATGCATTCACCTACAAGTATAGAGGATAACATGAAGATTTTGAGGGAGTACCATTTTTACATCAGCAATGATCAATCACATTCTACAAAGTTTGCACATGGTTGTTTTCAATTATTTTATGGAGATTTGGCTAACATAGGCATACCATATTGTCAACACATTATTTGGTCAAAAAATTGCACATCCCAATTGAAGAATGCATAGATGTTCTATTGGTTGAGTAGGATGCACAGGTTGTCTAGAATTCAATATATGTGGAATTTCATAGAGGCTGGTCATGGAAAGGGAGAGCATGATGGTGTAGGTGCATGCATCAAAAGAGTCTTAGATCATGAAGAACTAAAGTACAAAGATGGAGCAATATTGAAAGATGCAAAAACCATCGTCTAGTGGTTTAATGTTACTATGGGTCTAGGTAAGGAAGGTGAGTCTATGGTTCATAGATTTTTTTAAGTTGATAGATAATACTAACATTGCACCATATGAGGGTTGTTGCTTACTAATAGGATCAAATGACTTGCACTCTTTTAGAAGCTCTGATGAAAGTTCATGGAGTATCCACACACGAAAAATGGAATGCGATTGTCCATCATGTGTAGAGGAAAATTGGGATGAGTGTGAATTGATTGAATGGGTGTACGAATGTGATATATGAGTTTTAGAACCAATTGACACCTATCATCCCCCACAAGCACTGGAAATGGTAGAGATAGATTTATCCATTGACTTTGACTACTTGTCTGATCTAGTGCAACCTTGTACTATATATATATATATATATATATATATATATCTTTGTAATTTCAATATGTAACTTTATAATTTTCACCTAAGTATTTTCTAAATTAATGACTACATTTTGTACATTTATCACTACAGGCCATGTTTTTGCTAGTATTGCACCTGAAGACAACAAAGAAGGGATAGATTATTATTTGTATCATTGTGTTCAAGCCAAAAAAAAATTTGATCACTCAGTTATAGATGGTGAAGGTTTAGAGTACCATATTGGTGTGGTGGTTGTAATCAACACATGGATTAGATGATATTCCATGAAGAATTCTAACTTGTAGTTATTCGAGGATTGGCAAATAGAGAGGAAGATTCTTCATTGTTCAAACCTTGTTGTTGCATCAAATGTCCACTTGATAAAATATGGTAGAAAACCACATAATAAGACTCTTTGGAAAGTTTGGGAGTTAGATCACAAGGAAACATTAAAATGTAGAGCAGATCTAGTTGGTTCATTAGATTGAATAGGGAGGGAGGGAGGGAGAGAGAGAGATCTAAGCCAGAGAGACACAACCCTCCAATAGCTAATAAATAGTCATTCTAAGAATTTGAAGCAAGTGCATCTAATAAAGAAAAGGAACATCATTGAAGGTTCTATATGCATATATGAAAATTAACCAATAAAAAATATAAAGGAATATAGATATTGAGTATTGTATACAACAAATATTTTTCCAAACCAAAGGCAATAAGTAGTTCATAATAGTCAAAAAATTAAGAACCAGATATATATATATATATATATATATATATAGTATTATTGACCAAATTAGAATTAGCAAAATATTATTGCACATCATCTCCATTACAATAGCTTGTGGAAGCTTTGCGATTTTAATAGTTATATTCTGTTAGTCTTCAAAATGGACATTATAGATATTGCTCACTAATCCTTTACAATAGAAAATGTTTACAAAAAATGGCATGTACTTGTATGAGGACATTATATATTAAAGAAATCCCACACCAAAGTAGTTGGCTAGCCGCTCAAAAAATAGTAACTGAATGCAAGTGGAATCATAAATATACCTTAATAAACTAGTATCCCCTTTACTCAAGCAACATTTCGGTCATTTGTTTGACTGGGACATGTTTGGGAACTGACAATCTCCATTTACACTCCAGTCTCCATTTAAAGGTGGCAATGAGATTTTTGTTATTTTGTTCAGATCATTAATATATTTCAATGAATGCATAAGGAGTTCATTGATTGTTTATAAGCTTAAGGATAGGAGTTTGGTTTGATTTTAAGCACATTTGTGCTTTAGGAGGACCTAAAATGGTCATTGGCAATATATGAGCAAAAATTGCTCAAGCAACAAAAAGTTGCTAGCAAGTTTTTTGTTTTTTGTTTTGTTTTTCCAACTTTACTAAGAGGCTAAAAAGCCCTAACCAAACACAAATACCGATCAGAAGAATGTAAAGGTGATGAGAAACCCTAAACCAAGAGTTGGTAAAAGTCATTGTATGGCTAAAGTTCAGAATAACAAATTGTATGCAACAATATTTGAGGAATAGTCACTTTCATGACTGATTTCTTGTAAATATAGTGAATTTTTGCCTAAAATTTCAATGCATTATTGTTTAGATTCTTATAGTTTTGGTACTATTTTATAAAATTCTTTTCAAACTATATAGTGTGCTACCAGTTTTGGCATACCATGTAAATTAGGGGTTGTATCTTTGGTTTCCACTGTGGGAAAACCATGGAACCTTGGAATATTGAAGTGCATATCCCATTTTTTTTTGTATAAAATTGCAAGGCCGTGGATGCATGTGCAATATTTTTTTGAGCTTGCCCTAGGCGAATATAATAGTATCTCGCTAGGAGTGAACAACAACAAAATGGTTGTAGAATCTAGAGGAGTGGGTTTTAAGCTAAGCCCTTTGGAGGGATTCAAGAGGACTATTAGAATGAATTATGTTGTGAAGGAGAAGTTTTGATAAGCTTGGGAAGGTGTTTAAAAAGTAAGGACAACATGAACCCTCAAAACCCTCAAAAACTATTAATTTTAGCATAATTGTTGTACAACTTTTTGGTGGCTCAGGACCCCAAAAATGCTTTGGGGTTGTTTATTGGAAAAAAATGTTATTATTACCAGATTTTATGAAACCTTAAGTAAAAGTTGGTAAAAGCCCTAGAAATCCGCAAGGAGGCCTAACTGGGGCTCCTCTAGTAGCCCTATTTATGAAGGAACTATTCAATCGGGTATCAACCCAACTTGACTATCACTTTGATCATGTGAATAGGTTGAAAAACCTCTGTTAAACTCATCATAATCCCTATTAGAGCTTGTTTTGGTGAAAAGCCATAAATGACCCTTATAAGCCTGTAGAGAGTTGGTTGCTAGAGAGCAAACTAGCAATGCTAAGGAGTTTAAATTCTTGAGTTGGTGGGCAGCTTTGGGTAGGTTAGGGGATCCTTGACTGTGAGAGAATCCTAGAGACCATTAGAGATGTTAGAATAACACTTAGATCTAGTTGAGGAATAGGAGCATAAACTAGCTAGTCTATCTGAAGCTTCCCCATCACATGCCTAGTTCAAGTATCTTGGCTTCCAAAGTCCTATAAATGCAAGGCCATTAATGAATAGGAATTTCTAATTGAAACATCTATGGTGCTGGAATAAAGTATGTGACCAAATCCTTTGCCTACTAATGAGCCAATTTGAAGCTTCACTTAAAATTGCTTCATGGATTATTCTATAGCACTGGTTACTTCTCTATCTAAAATTTTTGTGTTTGTATACATGTGCACTCTTTCTCAAAAGCTATAGGTATTTTCTCTTCATCCTAAGTAATTGGCATACCCTAGATGGCACCAAGATAACCATTTTCTTCTGAAATGTCCTTTTCTCTTAGATTAATCTCTCTATTATGTAGGTTTTTTATATCTTCCTTTGTATATTTAATATATGTAGCTACAATTCATCTGTATATTAAGCTTTCCTCTGTAGGAATGAGAAGGCATGGGAAGTTAGGCCAACTGTTGGGCACTATATTAAAAAGGTAGTCACTAGATTTCACTTGTAGGACTTGTAAAAGGTTCCAAACTATTAAAAATCAACTAAAAACACCTAATCCTAGGCTATCTTGACCAAAAACTCAAAAAACCCAATTTTGCCTAATTAGCAACTTTTGCTCATATCTTGCACAAAGAGGCCTAAGCATACATATCTTGCTCATATCTCTCTCCCCATGTGTCATGGGATCAAACTGTCTATTCCATTAGCTTTAGGTGGTTGGCTAAACCCTATCACAAGCTCCTCCCATCCCATTGAGTGCTCAAACATTCTCAGGCACACCAAACCAAATCATCCCTAAGAGTCACTAAATGCCATAGGGCAGTGATCTTTGATGGTGTATATCTCAGAGCTCATGTGAGATATGGATATGATTCTAGGTGCTATATGACCATGTTGTAGAGACCTTCAATAATCTCTCTTTGTTTTTGAAGATCATATTTTGTTTTGATTTTGTGACCCCATCTCTGGTGATGCTGAAACTTGTAGTGTTGGCCAGTACAAAGTTGCCAACTGTCAAATCTCTCTCACCTTTTATCATGGGATTGAACTATCTATTTTTTTAGCTCTAGGTGGATAGGTAAACCCTAGCCCCAAGCTCCTCCCATCCTGTTGAGCACTCAAATGTTGTCAGGCATGCCAAACGAAATCTTCCCTAAGAGTCACTAAATGCCATAGGGTAGTGATCTTTGATGGGACATATCTTGGAGCTCATCCAAGGTATGTATGCAATTATAGGTGCTATTGAACCTTATTAAAGAGACCTAAAATAAATTCTCTCACTTTTTGAAGATCTTATTCCATTTTGATTTTGTGACCCCATCTTGGGTGAAGCTGAAACTTGTAGTGTTGGCTAGTACAAAGTTTCCAATTGCCGAATCTCCCTCACAATTCCTCATGGAATTGAACTATCTATTCCATTAGCTCTAGGTAGCTGGGTAAACTCTATCCTCAAGCTCCTTCCATCCCATTGAGTGCTCAAACATTCTCAGGCATGCTGAACCCAATTATCCCTAAGAGTCACTAAATGCCATAGGGCAGTGATCTTTGATGGAGCATATCTCAGAGCTCATGCAAGGTAGGGATGCAATTTTAAGTGCTATAGGACCATGTTCCAAAGAATTAAAATGATCTCTCTCACTTTTTGGAGATCTTATTCCATTTTGATTTTGTGACCCCATATCGGGTGATGTTGAAACTTGTAGTGTTGGCCAGTACAAAGTTGCTGACTGTCGAATCTCTCTCATCATTCCTCATGGGATTGAATTTTTTATTGTATTAGCTCCAAGTGGCCAAGAAAACCCTAGCCTCAATATCCTCCCATCTTGTTGAGCACTTGAACATTCTTGGGTACATTGAACTAAATTGTCCCTAAGAGTCACTAAATGACATAGGGCAGTGATCTTTGACGAGGGCATATCTTGGAGCTTGTGTAAGGTATGGATGCAATTCTAGGTGATATAGGACCATGTTGTGGAGAACTAAAATAACCTCTCTCAATTTTTGGAGATCTTATTCCATTTTGATTTTGTGACCCCATCTCGGGTAATGTTGAGACTTCTAGTGTTGGCCATTATAAAGTTGCCAATTGTCAAACCTCTCTCACCTTTTGTCCTGAGATCAAACTATCTATTTTTTTAGCTTTTATTGGTTGGGTAAACCCTATCCCCAAGCTCCTCCCATCTTGTTGAGGACTCAAAATTTCTCGAGCATGTTGAACCCAATCATCCCTAAGAGTCACTAAATGCCATAGGGCAATGATCTTTGATAGGGAATATCTCATAGCTCCTATGAGGTATTGATATGATTCTAGGTGCTATAGGATCAAGTTATGGAGACCTACAATAACTTCTCACTCTTTTTGGAGATCTTAATCCATTTTGATTTTGTGACCCCATCTCGGGTGATGCTAAAACTTGTAGTATTAGCCAATACAAAGTTTCCAATTGTCAAATCTCCCTCATCATTCCCCGTGTGATCAAACTATCTATTTTGTTAGCTCTGAGTGGCTAGATAAACCATAGCCCCAAACTCCTCCTATCTTATTGAGTTCTTGAATGCTCTCGGGCACACTAAACCCAATCATCCCTAAGAGTCACTAAATGCCATAGGAAAATGATCTTTGATGGGGCATATCTCAGAGCTTGTGAGAGATATGGATGTAATTCTAGGTGCTGTAGGATTGTGTTGTGGATACCTATAATAACCTCTCTCACTTTTTGGAGATATTATTCCATTTTGATTTTGTGACCCCATCTCAAGTGATGCTAAAACTTGTAGTGTTGGCCAATACAAAGTTTCCAACTACTGAATCTCCCTCATCGTTCCTCGTGGGATCAAATTTTCTATTCTGTTAGTTGTGAGTGACTAGGTAAACCCTAGCCCCAAGCTCTTCACATCTCGTTGAGTGCTCAAACATTCTTGGGCATGCTGAACCAAATTGTCCCTAAGAGTCTCTAAATGTCATAGGATAGCAATCTTTGATGGGGCATATCTTAGAGCTCGTGCAAAATATGGATGTGATTCTAGGTTCATGTTATAGAGACCTATAATAACTTCTCTCTTTTTTTGGAGATCTTATTTTTTTTATTTTGCGACCCCATCTTGGGTGATACTAAAACTTGTAGTGTTAGCCAGTACAAAGTTGTCATCTGCCGAATCTCCCTCACCATTCCTCATAGAATCAAACTATTTATTTTATTAGCTCTAGGTGGTTGGGTAAACCCTAGCCTCAAGCTCCTCCCATCTTATTAAGAACTCAAACATTCTTAGGCACGCTGAACCAAATCATCCGTAAGAGTCACTAAATGCCATAGGGAAATGATCTTTGATAGGGCATATCTCAAAGCTTGTGTGAGGTATGTATGTGATTATAGGTGCTATATGATTGTGTTGTGGAGACCTACAATAATATCTCTTTTTTTTGGAGATCTTATTCTATTTTGATTTTGTGACCCCATCTTAGGTGATGCAGAAACTTGTGGTGTTGGCCAGTTCAAAGTTGCCAACTATAGAATCTCCCTCATCATTCCTTGTTGGATCAAACTATCTATTCTATTATCTCTAAATGGTCGGGTAAACCCTATCCCCAAGCTCCTTCCATCCTGTTGAGTGCTTGAACATTCTCGGGCACCTCGAACCAAATCATCCCCAAGAGTCACTAAATGCCATAGGGCAATGATCTTTGGCAGGGCATATCTTAGAGATCATGCAAGGTATGGATGTGATTCTAGGTTCTATAGGATCATTTTACAAAGGCCTACAATAACCTCTCTCTCTTTTTGGAGATCTTATTCCATTTTGATTTTTTGACCCATCTTGAGTGATGCTGAAACTTGTAGTCCTGGCCAGTACAAAGTTGTTAACTATTGAATCTCCCACACTGTTCCTCATGGGATCAAACTATCTATTCTATTAGCTCTAAGTGGCTAGGTAAACCCTAGCTCTTAGCTCCTCCCATCCCATTGAGCACTCAAACATTCTTGGGCATGCCAAACAGAATCATCCCTAAGAGTCACTCAATGCTATAGGGTAGGGATCTTTGATGGGTCATATCTCGAAGCTTATGCAAAGTATGGATGTAATTCTAGGTGCTATAGAACCATGTTATAGATACCTACAATAATCTCTCTTTCCTTTTGGAGATCTTATTCTCTTTTGTTTTTGTGAGCCCATCTTAGGTGATGCTAAAATTTGTAGTGTTGGCCAATACAAAGTTGTCAACTGTTGAATCTCCCTTACTATTCCTCATGGGATCAAAGTATTTATTTCATTAGCTCTAGGTGGCCAAATAAACCTTAACCCCAAGCTCCTCCTATCCTGTTGAGGGCTCAAATATTCTCTAGCATGCCAAACCAAATCATCCCTAAGAGTCACAAAATGTCATAGGGCAGCGATCTTTGATAGGGTATATCTCAGAGCTTGTGTGAGGTATGGATGTGATTCTAGGTGCTATAGGAATATTTTGCAAATACCTATAGTAACCTCTCTCACTTTTTGGAGATCTTATTCTATTTTGATTTTGTAACCCCATCTTAGGTGATGCTAAAATTTGTAGTGTTGGCTAGTACAAAGTTGCTAACTGATGAATCTCTCTCACCTTTCGCCATGGGATTGAATTTTATACTATGTTAGGTCCAGGTGGCTAGGTAAAAATTAGACCCAAGATCTTCCCATCTCATTGAGCACTCAAACATTCTCGGGTATGTCAGACTGAATCGTTCCTAAGAGTCACTAAATGCCATAGGGCAGCGATCTTTGATGGTGGCAACTAGATATGTCATCTCATCCAATGATGGAGACTCATGATAGAAGGTAAAGGGGTGATCATACACCTCATTTTGAACATGTTATTTTTTTATAGTAATAAGGTAATCCTTATTTTTAAGGTCAAGGAACTTCAGGTCACCTATAAACTCAAGTTGCCTTAGTCCTAATGATTTTTCTTTTTTTGTTATTTTTGTTAATAAGTTGACTCAATAAGTGTGTTGAGAGTCATTACAACTTATATAGATCCTATGCATTACCAAAAACTACTTGGTTAAGTTTTAGGAAGAGTTAGTGCAAAAATTGCATTTTGCAATAAAAGTTGCTGAAAACATTTTGGTAATTTCAGCAATTTTTTGGAAAACATTGAAATTAATCTTGTAACCATTCAAACCAACTGGTAATTGGTTGCAATGGATGCAAAATGATGAAAATACCCTCTATGAATTTAGAGGAGGCATAAGGTGTTGGTGATATTAAGTATTTTTTATATGGCAATGAATCATTGCTGATGTTAAACTTGTATATAGGATCATTGAGTTATTGTCAAATATCATTACTTCTTGTTTGGAACAAAAAACTCATACTTTGTTAGAATGAAACACCACTTTAGCTACATGTTATCAATTATTGGAGTTAATGGAAGACGTTAAGAATCTTCTTGGGTATTTTAATAGCCATTTCATGGGTTTGAAACATAATCACTTCCCTTTGTGAAAAGTTGTCCAAAAATTAGCAAATTACATGTTGTTGCAAAGAAAATATAGTCATAGGATGTTGGAAGATTGTTTTCATTCATAGGATGTTGAAGAATCTCTTGGAAGGATCGAATAGATGACAAACTGAAGTTTGTGAGATAGGTATTAGGTGTTTCTTGAAGTGTCTAAGGTGTTAGTTTAAAGCAAGAAGTTGATTTTCATGCCCAAAAATTAGAGCAAAAATACACCAACAATTTTTTTTTAAAAAGATTAATGAAACCACTACGTTAGATATATTTAATTTGCACATGTTAAAGTATAGGTGCAAAGAGAATAGGTACATGATCTCCTAATGATGTCCTTTCATTTCTATAACAGTTTATAATCAATGAGTAAGAAGAGATCGCTAAATCCAAACTTTCATTATTTAATTGATTTCGACATTTGTTTCACTATTACTTTAATTTTAAAACAATATATTATTGTTATTTTCCTTTCTATAATCCCTATGAGAGCCAACTAATAAAACATTCTAATTTAATCCAATTATTTTTAAAATTTAATAATATGAACTAGCATAGCTTAAATCTACTTAAAAATAAACAAGACGTAAATCCAACTTAACTTAATAACCATTACTAAACTCAAATATTGAGAATTAAATAACACTAGCTTGCTTTTTAGAACAATGTGATCTCTTATAATAAATTTCAATTATTTTTAAGACAGGTTAAATATGCTAACTAACTTATCTTAGACAACATATTAACCAAGATGATACTAACTTTTCTAAAACATAAGACTTTACTAAATACTAAATTAACTTTATAACCTTTCTTGACAACTTAATATCAAAATGTGAGGTCCACTCAATAGATTTAGAACTCTTATTATTATCCACTATAATGTTAACAAATCAAAATATTAATAACCAATATAATTGGATTCTTCTAATAATAATTTGAATAAATGTAACTCTAATTATTTTGGAAATATCATGGTCATAGAACTATCTATCTAAAATAATACCTAGCATAAAATTAACTAAACTTTATTAGATCAAACATAAACAAAACATCTAACCTCCAATAACTTGACTTCATTTCAAACTGGCATAATAATGTCATCATTACTCTAAGGTTAAATAATAATTTAATCAATACAACCAACTATTAGCTTAGCATTATCAAATTTGTACCCAATTCAAGTTTAAATAAATAGACGAAACTATATCCTAAAATATTAACCATGCAATTTAGAATATTTAAAGATAACTAAACTAAACAAAATCTAAATACTTACTATACTAAATAATAAATTAAAAAGGATAGTTAAATTCAACTAATCTAGACAACACAACACAACAATTGCTTACAATTACGAACCAACTAGAACATAATAAAAAAAATAAAACTACACCATACTAAGTAACTCCTATACACTTAAACCAACTATAAATTACATTATAACAAAACTAAATTTCAAAATAATTAAAAAGAAAACATGTAACTTGAATTAATTTTACAAGCTACTCAACTAAATAGGATTAAGCCAACATTATTAATATGAGAAAAGAAACTAAACTTAAACTAAATTTAAAACTAAAGTTTTTAAAACATCTAAATAAACTACACAACGAAAATATTATTTAATGCTGAAAATTTTAATAAAGAAAACAACTAACCTATCCTACCTACCCATTTCCCATTATCACCCTAGGCCATACACTATCTCCAAGTGGTCACACGCTGCCCAAGCAGCCCCATGCTCTGGCCAAATCAAATCATGCCCTCCCTTTTTGTTCTCATGCCAACCCAAGGGACATGAGGAATTATGGGCTGTCAAATCAGATATACCCAAGTTCCATGCATTAATCTTATGCTAGCTTCTTTCAAAAACTAAAACCTTAACTCCAACATCCACCTAAGTCCAACTTGGCATCAGGTGTGTCAGGTGTACAACAAAGGAAATAGGCCTGCCAAATGGTATGTGGGCAGCACATGGCTTGTTAACCAATCAAGCCTCCTTCCATTTTAATTGTCGATGAGTAAATTTTAAATTAAAACAAACTTTAATACTTCCCTCCAAGCATGCAATGACCATCATGTTGAGCCAAGGGAGGTGACATCATCGATACTTACTGCAGTAGTCATGAGTGGATTTTCCCATGCGATGGAGACTTGAGGTTAAGTGAAAAGGGGTAGATGGAAGCTTTAGTGGGTCAGGGTATTTATGTTTAAAAGTTTCTTAGGTGAAAATTTAGGATGTTCTCTTTATGTATTAACATTATATATATTATTTCGTTTCCTCTTCTCTTTTCTTTTTGTTTCCTCCTTTTTTTTTAAAATTTAAATATTTAATCATTAATTATGTTCAAAAGAATTAAAAGGAATATACTCTGTCTACAAGGGGAATTTTTTTTCTCTCCATACAAAACACAACATTCTATAGGTGGATGTTTGAGCATTTTTTTAAATTTTTTAAATTTTTTAGGTAACTTTTTAAATGATGGATTAATTTCTCTAGGTTGGGTCCTAATTTGAAAAAAAACACTATCAAGTTGATAATATTACCTAGGAGCTACAATTTATAATATTTTGATAAGACATACAAAACGAATAATGTGTCCATTAAACTATTAAATAAATTAAGGTAGGATATTAAGAAGTTTTGTCATATGTGATGTACTCAATCCAAAGGCTAAAATTCCCAATTTAAATTGCACTTGTTCTCTTACTGGACATTCACACAAAATATACTTAAGATCAATCATTTCGTTCTTTCATCGTTATACAATTTACAAGAGATTGATTTTACTTTTACTATAATGTAAATCACAAATTTAAATAGTCACATCCTTTAATTTTATTCACTAACAATAACTGTAATAGTTTATCATCATTCTATCAAATTAATCCAATACAAATCAATACGATTACGAGACATACAAATGCCGCAGGAAGAGTGAACATCATCACATCTAATTTTTTTTTAAATAGCATATGCAAAACTGAAGAGAAAGCTATAAACTCATATACAAGAACATTACTCAATCTTTTCTCTTCTATTAATCAATTTGGTTCAAGGCTCTGTCGGGAAAGAACTAGTATGAAAACCCGACATCCTTGCCACTTCCACAAAGGTTTAAATACTTTTTTACATAATATAACAACATAGATTTGAATTCTCTTCTTGGCCCTTAACAAGGGATCCTTTTCAATATCTTCAATACATCACAGCGATCATGGAGAAGACGAAAAATAACTTAGAGACAATCAAACATAACATGAAGAACAAATCAAGCATGCATCCCCATCTTGGTTTGCACAATAGGTTCAATGTTGAACTAGACTAGGGAGAAGGTGGATTTTTCCAATAGGAAACGTCGACCAAAATACCATAACATAGCCCTTTCAAGGCTAAAATCTCAAGAACTTCCATTCTTCCACAAATGCCCTTTCGAGGCCAATAATACAAGGATTTTCATTCTTTCACTTCTTCAAATTTCACAATTTCAAACCATGGTATTGATGACAAGTAGGGGCTCATAACACCCTACCCTCTTTCCCTCTTCTCATCATGAAAAGAGACTCTACACTATCGGGGTCCAACTAAAGCCCTTCCCCCATACATGGCCACTTCTTCCCTATCTAAGGGTGAGTAATGCCAAAACAACCCACAAAATCCCTTTGAAAATCAAGCAAAACATGAAGGAAAACCATTCAAGAAAACATGATTCAATCCCTCCCAAGCATACCCAACATACATACAAGTATTCCAATGAAAACCACAATAACATAAGCACGAACCAAGCATGAACAACATGAGCAACATGAAAAATATGAACAAAGGAGATGAAGAACTCCTACCTTCACAATATGGTTATGGTAAAATGAACAAGTTTGGGATGAGCTTGTCCTTCCTTGCCTTCAATCTTCAAAAACTCCTCTCTAAGACTATAGATTGGGTAACAACCAAAAATTCTCAAAGATGCCTCTAAATATGATCCTAACTGAACTAGACATTAGGTAAACCTCAAAGTGGATTCAAGGTTACCAACTCAAGAAGGAAGCAATCAATTTTCGCACTAAAGCAAAAATGGACTTTTTGAGTGACCATAAAAGTCAACAAAAGGGGCTAAGGGGATGGAAAATGTCCCCAACTCATACCCATACCCCTTGGGTAGTTAGATTTAATGATTTTAGGTCTTAAGGATTAATTAGGGACCTATCAAAAGCTTGGAATAATTTAGGACTTACTAACAACCTTCACAATGCATATTACTCACTAATTATGATTAGGACAATTAACCTTGATTACTCACTGATTAGCAAAAAGGTCACTAACCTAGTCCAACTTAGATCCTTTGGTTACTCAGTTACCTCTAACTATCATGCTAGAATGCATATGCAATTCACAAGTGTCAAGCAACACTATAAAAACACTATTACAAAACATTAACATTTATTGATTACAGAATGATACATTTATTCAAACCATGGCACAAATAAAATACAAACAACGGGGTTTGCATCTTTCATTAGATTTAACCCTGGTTTTCACAATCAGTACATAGGGTTCAGTTTCATTTCTCCATTAAATTTTTTTGGCTAAAATATCCTGCACACTCATTGCACACATCAGTAGCTTCAAGAAAATCACACGTATATATATTAAAAACCTATCTAGATAGTTACATAAATAAAAACATGAATCTTTCATAAAATCAACTATTTAATTCATTTCTACCCACATTTAATTATCTGAATCACATTATCAATATAACATAACTTATTCGTTAATTCAGATTAAAGTACCAAAATAATCATCATTAGGCATGCATACACCTAATCATCATAACAACACTAATTAAAGAATATTGAACTATCTGAAGCATAAAACTTAATCATCAGGATACCGAACTCAACACCCTTATCATCAGGTGAAAATGCCTCATATCATCATTAGTGAAATTTCAATGTTTAAACAGTTGAGATAATGTAGAAATTCTCGAGTCATTGAGTATTTAAAACATGGATGTATCAACTACTCTTAATTTCATTAGAACCTTCACAACATAGAACATTACTTCAGATCCATTCAAATCTCCTAGAACAGATTTAACAAGAAAATTCATATTTAATAATTACATATCAAGAGGGTCCTTACATTGATTATGATCCATTTCTCAAATTTACTCATTTTTCCCTTATTGCTTCCCAAGTCTTGAATAGGGAAAGTAATCAAGTAGCTTTTTGAAGTTGGGTAGAACTTTGTTCAATGTTGTAACCAAGTTGGAAAGATTCTTTGTAGACACTTAGGAAAGTGGGAAATGTAGTTTTCCTTAAATGTGTTCTTGTTGGAATCCATTCGCTTTTGGTGTGAGCACTCTGCATCATTTCGGATGCAAATTACATTAAAATGAAATACATGTTCAATGTACTTAAAACATAAAAAGGAAAAACAAGATATATATTATGATAACCAATAATGTCATACATGAATAGACATTTCATATATTAACCAATAATGTCATAAGTCTAATAATGTCATGCATCAAATATATGTATACATCAAATATAAAATATCATATATACATCAAATTTATATCAAATTTTTCCACTAATACATATACATGTGTGTCTATCCTTATATCTTCTCCTTCCCATTACGGGAAGGAAACAAATCCCTAGAGGTCTTTAGTTGTCATGTGGAGGTAGATAATGGGGATAATGGGGTCTTCCTCACACGCTCACTCTTCCTCTTTTTTAAGCTCTTCTCTAACTTGAGTTGATACAAAAAAGTAGATATGAATCAATAATTATTATACATTAAAATCAAATAAATACACACACAAAATTAATTATTTTCTTATCGCCATCAAATAGTCACTCTATACATCCACCTCAAAGGCTCACAGATGATCGAGTGTAATAAGGCCCTATTACAATTCAATCAATATAATCACTTATAAATAACATTTGAAATTTCAATACTAACTATTATAAACAACAACAAAAACCAAGAAAACTCTTTCATACCTCGATCAATGGCTCTAAACTAGCCATCACTATAGCAACTCCATGATCGATGGATTGGCGAAGATGAGGAGTCTCAAATGTCAACAGTTGTATGTCATATAATAAAATTTAAACATAACATGAAATATGAAACAAATATAATCAAATAAATTAAATTAACATGAAACAAATGTACCTCTATGAAGCTCATATCACACCTAGGTTCAGAGTCCTTTGTGAATGTCGATGGTCCAGTAGAGAATTGATGCGCATGCATAAATTTTTTTTGTCAATCCTTCGTATGATTACTTAATAAATATGTATTAATTTAAATGATTAAATTGATACATACCTCTCGACTCATTGATGGGAAAAAAAATGGGGCCAAGAAATCTATACTAGGGCCAACAACACTATTACCTTGAATTTTGAACAATTTCAATACATGCTAATTAATTAGTCATTCGCTATACATATGAAATGTGATCAAATTATTTTATTATAATTTTAATTCACCTATCTATCAATGCCAAATGTTTTAGTCAGGAACTCATCAGTGACTAGCCCATCATCCATAATGTCTCCAACATGACTACAAAATGTGCATAAGGATCTACATGATGTGCACATGTGACCACAACACACAGAATGCTCCTCCTCAACTAATGGAATGGAGCAATGAATGAGGATCTGCCTCAAAGCATTAATTATCCCTATAGTGTTGGTCTCTACATGTTCGTTCACAACTGAAGGAATAATCACATGCTCACCCTGTGGTTTGATAATAGGTGCCCTAACTACATTAGGGTCACGATGTGCCCTTGGCCTCTCAAATGATGATCCCCCACCTCTACCCTAAGATTCTAATATATCAAAATAATTGGAGATCTCCCCAAGGAAAAATTCACAATACAATTTCTTTAAGAAGTACATTGGAACCTCATGATTATTGTAGGGAGGGGCATCAAATACCATCCACCATCTATCCCAAAATTTATTTCTAATACCATCATGTATGCACCAATGGATAGGGAACCTTTTAGTTGTATGTTTAAAAATATCTTGTTCTCTAGGCTTTTTAAATAGTGCACAAATTTTGCCTTTTTCTATTTCCTTTTTTTAACATCTTGATATGATAATTTATTTGCATAATATCTTCCTTGTTCATCCTTCTTAACACACCAAATATCCAACTGACCACTAACAAAAGCTACATGGGTCATAATGGACTCAAGGGAGGATGCCAATTGTGCTCTCGTCGGATTGGTTTTTCCACAAGCTTTCAACCTTCCAATGAGTGCTTCTAATTCATTTTTCCCTCTTTCCATTTCATTCATTATGTTGTCTTGGGTGCCAGGAGGAGGTCTTCCAAATGGTGGAGGTTGCAAAATTTCTTGCTCTTGTTATGGAGGGTTTTCATTTTGATTTTGTTGATCTAGCTGGGGATTTAGCAGTTCATTATTCACATTTCTTGATAAGAAACCAATTTTAATTTAAATAAATAAAAAAATTTAAAGAAAAATTGAAAAAAACCTACAAAATGATGTAAAAACTTACAAAACAATGCAAAAACAAGAGTAGATAACATACTACGTGATCCCGATCTTGATCTTCAGTGACAAGGAGGCATTTTGAGGAGGTGGGTGACAAAATTCTTCATTTTTTTTCAATCTACATGCACATTGTTGAGAAGAAACAATGCAAAAGCCAAAAAGAATAAAATGGACTACGGGTTTGTAGCCCATATATAATTTTTTTACTTTTTCAAAGTGCGTACGTGCTATAGTGCATATGCACTTTGGAAAATTAAAAAAAAAACTTTATCTGTCATGTTTTTGGCACCACAACTTGGTACACATAGCTTGTAATAATGTCACACAAAATGGACAAAGAGTATCCTTGACCTATTGTCAAGAGCCATCTAGGCAACTGTGCTTTTGGGAAAATGTGGCAGAGCTTCCTCAACACACCTCTCTTTCCTCTCATGACCCTCCCATGTCCACAAATATCATCTACCCTCCCTCTAAAGAAACCACCTCCATTCACTTCTTCTTTATCACTTCCAACCATCTACTATATGATGATGTGACATCTCTCTCCTTTAACAACACCCATAGCTTTACCCCACTTGCCAGACTAGGCCACTCCCTGAGCTACCCATTCTCTAGGTAAATTTCATCACTCATCCTCTACAATGTAAGAAAGGCACTCAAATTAAGAACACGATAAGCATAACCTCTAAAATAAACTCCCTAGTTAAGCGCAAGAGAATGTGAATAACAGGAAAATTATGTCTCTTCTACAGTCCATAAGTGCTAAGGAGTAATGCTTCTTCACTTGTTCCCACCGCTCTTTCAACTTAGGGCTTTTTTCTATATCCACCACCATCAATCCCTTCATCTTGGCTAACATATCAATTATATTTTCCTCTAATTGAGAACATTCTAAATCCCTCACAACAATTAGTGAATTCAAACATTCAAAATCAACAGACAGGCTCTGTAATGCATTGCATCCATGCATGCTCACATATTCTAAATACTTCACTGACCAAAATTTTGAGGTAGATTCATGAGCTTCTCACACTCTTGCAATACCAAAAGTTTCAGAGAAGTAAGGCTTCCAGAACTTTTTGGTAACAAAGATAATTGTGTACATTTCACTAAATATAGTTTTAACAATCTATCTAAATTGTCAAAACTATGTGGAAGGCTCTTTAATTTGCAACACAAGTTTAAATCTAATTTTTTTAAAGAGGAAAAACTACCAAAATTGTGTTGGAAGGCTTCCCAAGCTAGAACAAGAAATTAAATCCAAATATCCTAAAGAAGGTCCAAACTACCAAAATTGTTTGGAAGACTCCCCAAGCCGTAACAAGAGCTTAAATACAAATTTTCTAAACAAGACAAACTACCAAAACTTTCTGGAAGGCTCCCCAAGCTAGAACAAGAGATTAAACACAAATATTTTAGAAAAGATAAACTACCAAAACTTTCTGGAAGGCTCCCCAAGCTAGAACAATAGCTTATATCCAAATTTTCTAAACAAGACAAACTATCAAAATTATTTGGAAGGCTACCCAAGCTAGAACAAGACCTTAAATTCAACTCTTTAAAAAAAATAGATTACTAATGCTTTCAAGAAGGCTATTAAACCCACTATAGTGTTGCAATGTTAGACAATTCAAATATTGACCTTGTTAAAGTGCAGCAATAAGATTAGTTAATCTAACACCTTCTATATATACATATCTCAATGAAGACGAGATGATGGTTGCAAACTACAAAAATTATTTCATTGTTTCAAGTTAGCAATATTTTGAAAAAATTATTAAAATTATTTTGTTTTTCCAAAAACAATATTATAAATTAGGTAGAAGTCGTAGATCTTGCCTCAGGGATGTCAAAATCTTTGGAGTCTATGTCAGGGAAATTGGAATCCTCAGAGTCTATTTCAAAGAAGTAGGAATCTTTTTGGTTTCTCAAAATGATTGCTGATAATCTTGGATGTTTACTTACATCCATCTATGGGTAATTATTATGATTCTGGATGTTAAGCAATCTTAGATTTTCAAAGGCTCCTATGCATTCTCCATTTACTATTCATGTATATCTTGTCAAGCTCAAAATTCTTAAAGTTCTCTTCATTATATTCAAATGATGTGCTTCCAGCTCGAATGATTCACGAAGAGCGATCCCCTTTATTTTCTTTATGCTCTGCAACTCAAAAGTACAATAAAATGTAGAGCACTAATTTATCTTTAAAATATTTCCCATAACTGATTTTATAAAGTTATATGCCAAAATAAATACCTCTACATCTTGGAGAGCATCAATGAGAGATTGTAAGTCAGTAATTCTCTCCCCATCTCTCGACAATATTATCCCTCGTGCTTTCACTATATCATGAACATTCACCTCATTATAATTTGTGACATTTACAAGCGCAACCCTTTCCAGCTCATCAAACTGTGTTGCTCCAACACTAAAGACCACCCTCTGTCGCCCCCAATTCAAAAAGAAGAAGACAATGTCAAGAAATGCCCCTTTACAAGAGGCATCCAAGCAATTATAAATAATGTCAAGGAATGTCTCATTGTGCTCCTGCCCAAGTCCTCTTTGTAATTTCTTCAATTGTGTAATTGTATATCAGGAAGCCCAAATTTGATAAAGAAAATAGTTTTTTGAAATAGAATAGTCATATATCCTGCATATGTGTGTGTTAGATTGCTTCAGTATCTTCTCCATAAACCAGCACTGGAATTGAGAGAAGCTGCCACCCGATTTATCTTGGCAAGACGAGCAATTGATTGCATGTTTCCCTACTCAATAGCAATTAAGAGCTACTCTATCAAATATGTAAGAAATGAGTTCATTAATGTGATCCATATCTTTCACTTGGATCACTTTATCAAATATAGCTTGATAGTCTACTTGATCAGGAGCAAAGCACGAATAGTAGCAGCAAGTGTTGCCCATTTTTCATAAGTGAGAGGACCGAATAGTTGATTATGTACCAATTTCTATGACTGTTGTTGTGATCCTTTGATCCAATTATTGTTACAATACAACCTATTGATTGAGCAAAAAAATATTGACTTTTATGTATTTATTCATCAATATTTAAGAGACATTAAATCATTACAAATTTATGAAGCATATATCATTGATTTATGAAATCAATGACAAGTTCTCCACAGGGTACATTATTTATATACTTCACATCAAACAATATAAAATTTTAGTTTTCAAAAATAAAATTACTCTTTACATAATATAAAGAGACAAGTACAAAATATTATATCTAAATGTGATCACTTTTACAAAACAAATGTCAAAACATATAGACAAGAGAGAACTAATAATTTTCTTTTATAAGTATTAACTGATGTGTCCTTTTCTAACTTCTAATACCATTACAGATATAATTATATAAATCAATGTTCAACTATTAGTCATCCACAAGTAAACTTGAAGTACATGCATTAAAAATATGGAGTGGTGTAAGCTCATGAATCCGCTCAAATCAAACAATGAATGCAATACATTAAAAAAATTTCTCAATCATATCAAACAACTAATGCAACAAAATCATATTTAACTCATTGAAACCACTACATCAATTCACATTCAATCAAAATGCATATTGAGAATGTCATGGATCAACCAAATTTAACACATTGAAACCACTACATTAATTGATAACCAATCAAAATGCAGACTGAGAATGCCACAAAATAACCAATTTCCAAAATCCAAATCATAATGTAGATTTTTAGAGAAAAGACACCAAAGAAAGCACTTTGCAAAATTCAAATTCAAAACTATTAATATAGCATTTGGTGAAAGAGATATTTTACAATTGCAATTACAATCTCTATGACCACAAAAGACTTGCATTAACATTTGTTGTAGCATTCTCTGTGAGCTTATTAAGATTTTGTATCAGCATTCTCTGTAGGCACTCTTGTATGTGTTGATCTCTTTCAATTTTTCAAGGAACACAAGTACAACAATGGGTTTTTCTTTCTGGTTTTGCATGAATTAATAGGTGTTTTCTTCTAGAAATTACACTTAGCTCTATCTAAGGGCAAGTGACATTTAGCAGTAGTGTTGACCGCTATCTTCCAGTTTCAGTTTCCAAGATATGACTAGAGGGAAGTTGTGTAAATGAGATTTGAACAAGATATGACTTTAGGTAAAACATATGTATGTGCAGAAAAGAGGAGATCCATGGTCTTTAATAGATGTATGTACTCAAGCTGCTAAGGCAAAATAATAAGGGCATTGACCTGCACTTTCACATTTGTTTGTACTGTACTAAAAAAAAATCTAAGAAAAATTGTGGAAGGGAAGAGAATCATTTAGATTAAAATATATGTTATTTGGAAATTCGTAAAAAAATTCTCTCATTCACATTGTCATCCACAAAATAGATTGTGTTGAATAACTAAACAAACATCCTAGATCTGGCAATTTCGCCTCCATGGGTAGATGTAAAGTATACTGTCCAGGCCATTGATCGTATTGTTGCTACTGCTGATGATGGTTGGATTGTTCCCAGACCACCTCCAATCCCAAAGATGATTGGGGTTTTCATGATTGTGACGAGCCACCTCCCTCAGCAAGCACTGCTTTAGCCGCTTGAGGTTGCTTTATATGTTTTTTTTGATGAATAGTTTATGATTCTGGCTTCGGTCATGTGAACTCTCGTGGGGTGATCTTGTATCCCTGGGCCCTTTTTTGTGATTTGTGAACTTAGTATATAATTTATTAATAGAAAAGGACTATTCATAAAAAAGAAACTTTTTTTTAATAAAATGCATCTTTCAAAAAATAAAAGAACTAGATAATGTAAGAAAATTCCACACATAGACTAAAAATAATTGAAGTTCATTATTATTATCAATGCTCCCTTTCAAATGGGTTGTTGACATGTCAGTCCTCATTCTCCTCTCCTTGTCTTATCTTACCTCCTTTGGCTCTTGATTCCTTCTTTTATTATTGATGAGGACAACATCCCTTATAGTTGCATACATCCAAGTATTCTAGAGGATGCATTTGAGTCATCAAACATTTTAAATGTGTATTTTTGGGATCTTATTTTGAGTTCAAATCTTTTTAATGCCATCAACATATCTCAATAATAAAAAAATGTGGTATTAGGTTAGAGGACTATCATAGAACATTAGTGATACAACCTAGAATAACATAAGTGTATCCAACCAGTATTGTGTCTCCCAAATTAAAATAGATTCTTAGATTTATGATTAAGAAATTTTTTCTTCAAAAAATGGATAATGATTGTCATGTTCCCAATTTTTTTTAATGTAATAATTTAAATGAATTAATTAAATAGCTGGTCCTAGAATTTAAATAATATAAAAGGACCTTTAATTAGTTACTTTAATTAATTAATATGGGCCCAAGTTAATATTTATATTTGTGGTTCTGATTGATTTAATATATCTCACACCTATTTTAATTTTTAGTTTCCACTGGTAAGTGTTTCTGTCGACTATCTTTGTACACCCTCAGAAAGGTTTCCCCAACAGTTATTTAAGCATGGCTTGTAGGTAGTCATTCGAGGAATTTTGGATTATTTTCTTTGTACTGCAAATTTTGATTGGGCTTCTCTGTTCTTTGTCATTTTGGATGTGAGAGATCTTCCCAACTTGACTTGTGCAGTTTTGGTGGGATTCAACCCTCGACCTATTTCGTCACCTATAATAGTTTGAAATGATCTAGAAAATTGGAGAACCATCTTTTTCTGTGAGTATAAATTAGAGAATATTGATATTCAGTATCTATTCATGCTTGTCATTTACTTGATGGTGTTGTAGTCTAATGTTACTTGTATATAAGTTTGTATTCTCTTTCCAATACAATACCCTACACCCCTCCATCCATTCATACTCCTCCGTCCATCTGATGTACTACCTCCCTCCATCCATACTCCTCCCTCCATTTGTACTCCTCCCTCCTTTTTCCATACTACTTCCCTCCATTCGTACTCCTCCATCCATCCATCCATACTTCCTCAACATCTGCAATACTACCTGCTTCCATTTATACTCCTCCCTCCATCTATCATTCATACTACCCCCACCATTTGTACTCCTCCCTCCATCTATCATTCATACTACCCCCTCCATACTCCTCCATACACTTCCATATTCTACATTTCAACTTCCAACTTCCATCTTCTAGCTTTCATATGCCACCTTACCCTCCATCTATCATTCATACTACCCCCGCCATTTGTACTCCTCCCTCCATCTATCATTCATACTACCCCCTCCATACTCCTCCATACACTTCCATATTCTACATTTCAACTTCCAACTTCCATCTTCTAGCTTCCATATGCCACCTTACCCTCCATCTATCATTCATACTACCCCCTCCATACTCCTCCATACACTTCCATATTCTACATTTCAACTTCCAACTTCCATCTTCTAGCTTCCATATGCCACCTTACTTCTAACTTCCATCTTGCAACTTCCATCTCTCAACTTCCATCTTCCATCTATTAGCTTCAATCTGCCATCTTCCATATCCATCTCCCATCTACCATCTTCCATCTGTCATCTTCCATCTGCAAACTTCCATCCACCAACTTCCATTTGCCATCTTCCATCTCCCAAACTTCCATCTTCCATCTACAAACTTCCATTTTCCATCTTCTCACACCATCTTCCATCCTACCCAGTTCCTAAACATTCCATTCCTTTGTTGGGGCATGTCCATTCCACCCTATGACATCCTACTCTACCAAATGGATTAAAAATTTCCCCCTTTAGACTTGGACAAATAGTAAGGTTTGTAAAAGGAACATTATAGTGGTATCAAAGCCGGTCATCTTGCTAGCCTATTGAGATGACTAAGAGATTTTGGTATTTGGATCACACTATGGTGCCAGATAGCAATGTAGAGTGGTGGTTGAAGACACTACAAAATATTAGTAAAGAGTTCAGCAAGGGTATTGATCTTCCATTAGATATATTGGAAGTTTTTTTGTCTCAGGTGAACCAATTACCTTCAAGATTTATATTGAGAATCCTCTTGTTGATTAAGGAGGCCTTAAGCCAACCCAGAATTTTGAGACACCATGACAAGGATAAAAGATTGGCAATTGTAGCATGTCTTCGTGAGGTTTTGAGAATTTTGGCTCCTAAAGCACCGTATGATGATAATACCATGATAGAGATTTGCAATTGATAGTTAATAGCTTTCAGAGTCTCAATGACTTCAATAGTGACCCTTTTGGTAGGGGATCTATAATATTGGAGAAATGTGAAAATGTCAAAGTAAGTAACCTTATCTTAGATATTGAATTGAAAAATTTGGTCTGTGATATGTTTCATCACTTCTTGGTCACCATCAAGGAAGGTCATGATACTAAGATTTTAGTTGCTATGGAGAGTCTTATGATTTCATTTATTGAAGAGATGGATGAGATATCCCAACCTATCGCATCTATGTTATGGGCTATTTGTAATATAAAATATATCCCCTCTATAGCAGCATATAGATTGGTTAGTAATGTTTTCAAGCATTGTGAAGAAAAAATAATATCTTATTTGCACAAGTGGGAGAAAATGGATGACAATGATAAGGGTGATGCTTTACATGAGGAGAATGAAGACATGATTATAGGGCCACTCCAGAAGGATTTGTTAAATATTTCTACTACACCAACATGGGGATAACACCAAAAAAATGAAGAGATTGCTTGCACAAAACTTGAGAAGACATGGACAGATCAACTTGTGCCCATTATCAAAGTTGTGTCCATCATAGAAGTTGTACCTATTGCCAAGGCTTTTTGTCTATCATGGAAGCTATGTCCATCATTGTGGTCTTGTCTGTCACTAAGGTTGTATTTCTATCACTATCTTTGTGTCTTTCACCATTGTGTTCATCACCATCGTGTCTATTACTGATGTCGAGTCCATGTCCATTATCGAGTTTGTGTTTTTCACCATTGTATCCATCACCAATGTCAAATTTGTGTCCATCATCAAGTTTGTGTCTATCACCAACACTGAGTTTGTGTCTGTCACTATTGTCATGTCTGTCACCATCATATCTATCATTGACACCAAGTTGGTGTCCATTACCATTGTATCCATCATCGACACTGAGTTTGTGTCCCTCGTTGTGTCTATCACCATCATGTCCATCACCAACATCAAATTTGTTTCCATCATCGAGTTTGTGTCTATCACTAACATCGAGTCCATCATCGATTTTGTATCTATCACTGTTGTTGTGTCTATCACCGTTGTATCTGTCACCAACATCAAGTTTGTGTCTGTCATTGAGTTCATGTCCATTACCATCGTGTCCATTACCAATGCCAAGTTTGTGTCCCTCATCAAGTTTATATCTGTCACTATTGTCATGTTAGTCATTATTGTGTCTATCATTGATGTTGAGTTCATGTCTATCATTGCGTTTGTGTATGTTATCGTCATTTTCATCACCAATGCTAAGTTCATGTCCCTCATCAAGTTTGTATCCATCACCACCATGTTTGTCACTAACATTGAGTCCATATCCATCATCGAGTTCATGCCCATCATTGAGTTCATGTTTGTTATAGCTGTGTCCATCACTAGTGCTAAGTTCATATCCATCATCAAGTTTGTATATGTCACCATTGTGTCCGTCACCAACACCAAGTCTATGTCCATCATTGAGTTCATGTCCATCACCATCATTGTGCCTGTTGTTGTCACCATTGCCATATCTATCATCATCATTGTGTTCATCGCTATGTTTGACATCATCATCGTTGTCATGAGTGTTATTTTCATTGTGTCCATTGTCATCATTGCAACCTTGTCCATTTCCAAGTCCATCATCATGTTCATCATCATCATTGCATCTATCAACCTTGTTGTGTTCGTCACCCACGTCAAGTCTATATCTGTCATCAAGGGTGTATCCATCACTATAGTTGTATCCATCGATGACATCATGGTTGTGTCTATCATCATTGTGGTTGCATTAGTCATAATATCTAAGTTTGTTTCCATTGAGACATTTCTCACTATCAAGGCTCTATCCATCATCAAGGCTTCAACTAAGGTTTTGTGTGCCATTGAGGTTTTATCTACAACTAAAATTTTGTTTTCTATTGAGGTACTCTCTATTGAGCTTTCTTTTCTGCCAAGGTTCCCTTTACTAAGGTACTCTTTTCTGAGGCTAACATCATTGTGACACCCTTCATTAAAGCTCATGTCACTGAGGTTCTCATAGTCGAGCCCCCTTCATCAACATTCTCACCATTGAAGCTCCCTCCATCAAGGTTTCATCTGTCAGGAATATAATAGTGATTTTTGTGGTTGTGTTAGTGGGTAAGTTTGTGTTAGCATCAATGTTTATGTGCATGACCATACCTTAAGAGATTTTTGAACATAATGACATGAAATATTTCATGAATTTGTATCATTGGAATCCTGGTGAAAGCTATGACAATATTTATATCAGAGTGGCACAATGAATGCTTAATGATAGTGGGGTGCAAGGGAGGATTGATGACAATTCACTCATTTTGCCTACATGTTTGGTTTGGGATCTTGGTGACTTAGGATATGATAATGTTTATATTAGAATGGCATAGTGAAAGTTTGATAACAATGTGGAGCTATGAAGAATTGATGTCATTTCACTTGTCTTGCTTGCATGTTTGATTTGGGACCCTAGAGCTATTGGTGTTTCATCATATTATAGATTTCTTGAGGGAAAAAAATCTCTGGGCAGTGAGGATTTGTCATGTCCCTAATATATATATTTTTAATCAAAGTGGGGTGCAAGGGAGGTTTGATGATAATTCACCTATTTTTCCTACATGTTTGGTTCAGGATTCTGGTGACTCAGGATATGATAATGTTTATGTTAGAGTGGCGTAGTGAAAGTTTGATAGCAATGTGGAGCTGCAAATAATTGATGTCATTTCACTTGTCTTGCTCGCACATTTGATTTGGGATCTTAGAGCTATTGGTGTTTTTTCAAATTATAGACAGCTTGAGGGTGAGAAATCTTTGGCCAGCGAGGATTTGTCATGTCCCCAATTCTTTTAATGTAATAATTAAATTAAATTAATTAATTAACTGGTCCCATAATTTAAATAATATAAAAGGACCTTTAGTTAGTTACTTTAATTAATTAAAATGAGCTCAAGTTAATATTTTTATTTGTGGTTCTGGTTGATTTAATATATCTCGAACCTATTTTAATTTTTACTTTCCATTGGTAAGTGTTATTGTTGGCTATCTTTGTACACCCTCAGAATGGTTTCCCTAATTAGTATTTAAGCATAGCTTGTAGGTAGTAGTTGGAGGAATTTTGGATTATTTTCTTTGTACTATGAATTCCCATTAGAATTCTTTGTTCTTTGTCATTTTTGAAGTGAAATATCTTCCCTACTTGACTTGTGCAATTTCAGTGGGATTCAACCCTTACCCTATTTCGTCACCTATAATAGTTTGCTCGGATCTAGAAAATTGAAACACCATCTTTGTTTATGAGTATAAATTAGAGAATATTGATATTCAATATCTATTCATGCTTGTCATTTACTTGATGTTGTTGTATTCTAATATTACTTGTATATGAGTTTGTATTCTCTTTCCAATACAATACCCTGCATACTCCTCCATCCATTCATACTCCTCCATCCATCTGATGTACTACCTCCCTCCATCCATACTCCTCCCTCCATTCATACTCTTCCCTCCTTTTTCCATACTACCTCCCTCTATCTATACTCCTCCATCCATCCATACTTCCTCAACATCTGTCATACTACCTCCTTCCATTCGTACTTCTCCCTCCATTTGTACCTCCCCCTCCATCTGTCATACTACCCCCTCCATTTGTACTCCTCCTTCCATCTGTCATTCATACTACCCCCACCATTTGTACTCCTCCCTCCATCTATCATTCATACTAACCCCCCTCCATACTCCTCCATACACTTCCATATTTTGCATTTCAACTTCCAACTTCCATCTTCCAACTTCCATCTACCACCTTACTTCTAACTTCCATCTTGCAACTTCCATCTTCCATTTGCCAACTTCCATCTACCATCTTCCATCTCCATCTCTCATCTGCCATCTTCCATCCATCATCATCCATTTGTGAACTTCCATCTGTCATCTTCCATCTCCCAAACTTCCATCTTCCATCTACAAACTTCCATTCGCCATCTTCTCACACCATCTTCCATCCTACCCAATTCCTATACAACATTTCATTCCTTTGTATAGGCATATCCATTCCACCCTACGACATCCTACTCCACCATACAGATTAAATGTTTCCCCCTTTAGACTTGGACAAGTGATAAGTTTTGTAAAAGGAACATTACAATGATCTCTCCAACTTAACAACAAATTTAGTCATGTAATAACTCTTTTTTTGATGTATTACAAGACACTTAGAAAGGTGAAATGTGTAATTCATTATTAATCTAATTTTTTGTTAACAATGGAGATTAAGATTCAAATAATTTACTTTTTATATATGATTGACTATTGATGATTGACAATGAGCATCTAGGTTAAACAAAATGAATGAATATAATTGGAAGAGGAATATATTGTAAGATAGCTACATAAAATTAGAACTTCATGTACTGTTATTTTTATTTTTTTCAATTTTCTTTTCTTCACACGAAAATAAAAATAAAATTCTATCAATTTACTTTGGTCAATGTCTATCGTTTATACAACTTCTTACATGTGGGTGACCTTGATCATCACACACACATAAGATTGCATATGGGATACTCTCTTTACTTAAACTATTAGAATTTTATTTCTCTATTTTAAAGCTAAAAACTTGTTATAATTTTTTAAATTTTTTTTCTAAATGATGTATTTTTAATCTTACTTTCTTGCTTAAAATATTAGATTTTTCATTTTTAAACTAAAAACTTGATATAAGGGTTTTTTTTTTTTTTTAAATGGGGCATTTGAATCTTGACAACCATTTATATTTGAAGTGAGATGTTATTTGCTTATTTTTTGTCACTTAATTACAATCCCACAAATCATGCACTGATGACAATGACAATCTGGTAGCTTCTAATATATGGTATTAATAATTTAAGTTCTCTTCCTTCATGCATGAACATTTATTCAATAAATTTATCAAACAAGTGTTGTACAAATCACCCAAAAATGGTCATCTAGACTACAAGCCCCCTTTCTAGTTCTATTTCTTAATTTATCCATCACTTTTCTATTTATTCAATTATAACTTATGGTTTGGCCACCTTATCCTAAGTCTTTTATTTAATTGGAGAAACTTGCTCCCTTTTAATTAAATAAAATTCCCAAAATCCCACTTATCCTACATGTGCACATGACAACATTATTCATATTTTAAAAATAAAAGAAAAGGCATTTTTGTCTCACATGAGGTGTAGACTTTCCAAGGTGGGTGAAATCTTTAGTTTTCTCTGCACACCTTTTTCCTCTCAAACATATGCATTGCTATTGCATAAGTGAGAATCTTGTGCACATAGATCACTCAAGACTCATTCTCTACCCTTGATTTTGCCTCTTAATTGCTACCATCCATTTCTCTTTAAAAAGCTGCTCTCTCCTCATTCTCTAATCTCTTACAAACTTATGCTATTCTTATGTTGCAGGTTTTCTCAGTGATTTTGGAGCACTTGGAGCATTCTTGCATTCTATCTTAGTCTTAATTCTACTTGCAACATAGCATACTTTGTAGCTTAGATTTCCTTTATGCTCTAGCTTAGATCACATAGCTTAACGAAGTGGTATTGTAACTCTTCATACTTCTTAGATTACTCTTGCATGCCATTTAGAATAGCTTACATTTGCATTGCACTTCCTTTATTCTTACATACTAGCATTCCTGCCTCTACTCTTTGAATCTCCCATTTTGTGGTGCACCGTGCAAGGGTTGCTATAGCTAGGTTCATTTGAGTGCCACAATATCATAGCTCTTATACATCATAGAAAGGAAGCTATAGAATGCCTCTTGAAAAAATCTTCATCATGGGTATTCTCAAGTATAAGGGTCTATAGAAGTGTGTGCACAATTTTGAGATACATTTTTGGCACCCATCATGGGGCTCAAACCAACTTCTAGCTCTACAATTTTGATTAACCATATTTTTCTAATTTTTTTGTTTATAGATGAAATAATGCTTTTGCATATCATTTCAAAAATTTCTCACTCTATTTCAGCACTTATTCAAGTTTCTACATCGTGTTTGAATACTAAAACAATGCTTTTGATTAGTCTTTTAGCATATTTAATTAGTTCTATAGCACTTTCGCATAATTTCTAGTTTTCTAATTTATTACTATGATAAAAAAAATTGTTTGTAGGGTTTTAGCACATTCATAGATTCCTGCAACACATTTGATCATTTATGTAGTGCATTTGAGCATTTTAGGAGTAGCACATTTTCTTATTTCTCTAGTACATTTGAATATTATTGTAGCACATTTTCTTATTTCTATAATGCATTTACTTTGCATATTGCCCTCTTTCTTCTGCAAGGTGTTTTGGTGTTTTTATAGGTGTATTAGCACATTTGCAAGTTTTTGTAGCATTTTGTCATCTTTTGTGGTGCATTTGCATGTTTCTGTAGCACATTTGCATCTTTTTGTAGTGAATTTGCATGTTTCTATAGCACATTTGCACATAAGTATTTTAATCAACTTTCTTATCATTTTGCATATTTTGTGGCACTTTTGCTCTTTGTTTTAGTGCATTTGCAATCTATTTGAGCACTTTTGGTTCTTCCTATAGTACTTTTTCTACTTTCTACAGTGCTTTTGAGGCTTTTCGTACCACTCTTATCTATTTCTATAGTGCATTTGCACATAAGTGTTTAGGAAACTTTCTCATCATTTTGCAACACTTATGCATTCTGTTTATATGTGTTTGCACTTTATTTCAATGCTTTTACTCTTTTTTGTAGTGCTTATACCCCTTTCTTTAGCACTTTTGAGGCTTTTTGTAGTGCTTTTACCCTATTGTACATTCCTAGAGATCAGATTGATCTTATTTTATTTTATTTTGATTATATGATTTTTTTGAAGAAATAAAAATAGGCTCCACTCTGGAAGCCATAAATTTCACATCCAAACTCCAATTGACTCCATTTGAAATGCATTGGAAAGATATTGAAGAGATCTACAACATTATGAAACTAAAATAATAGTAGGAAATCAATACTTTCTTTTCCATTGTAATGTCCCTTGCTCAGACAAAGAGGCAGTGGATACAAGACGATATGTCAAATTTTTTGTGAATATAGGGGAATATACATGAACTGGGGCATATATATGGTGAAGAGGACCCTAGTACGATGGTTGGTAGTGGAAGATCAAAATTGAAGTATGAAGGGAATGGAAATGTATAGAATATGAAATGCAGAATATGGAAGCGTATGGAGGAGTATGAGGGGGTGGGTAGTACGAATGATGGATGGAGGGAGGAGTACCAATGGAAGAGGTAGTACAACAGATGGAGGGGAAAGTACAGATGGAGGGAGGAGTATGGATGGAAGGAGGTAGTATGGTAGATGTTGGGGGGAAGTATGGATGGATGGAGGAGTACAGATGGAGGATGGTAGTATGACAGATGGAGGGAGGAGTATGAATGGAGGGAGGAGTATGATGGAGGGAGGTAGTATGACAAATGGAGGGAGGAGTATGAATGGAGGGAGGTAGTATGGAATATGGAGGGAGGAGTACAGATGGAAGGAGTATGGATGGAGGTAGGTAGTATGATAGATGGAGAGAATAGTACAGATGGAGGGAGGTAGTAAATAGATGGAGGAAGGAGTATGGATGGAGGGAGGAGTGCGGATGGAGGTTGGTGGATGGAAGTTGGTAGATGGAAGATGACAGATGAAAGA